>PVIW01013349.1:0-27746 GCA_004026585.1 Noctilio leporinus
CGCAAAAATATGTTTACTGATACTTCACCAAGGGCAAAGGAAATCAAAGAACAAATCAACAAATGGGACTATATCAAATTGAAAAGTTTCTGTTCAGCTAAAGAAAATATCAGCAAAATTCAAAGGGAACCAACTGTATGGGAAAACATAATTGCCAATGATACCTCAGACAAGGGTCTGATCTCCAAAATATATAAAGGACTAATGCAACTCTGCACCAGGGAGACAGACAGCCCAATTACAAAATGGGCAAAGGACCTGAACAAACAACTCACTGAGGAAGATATACAAAGGGCCCAGAGGCATATGAAAGAATGCTCAACATCACTTGTCATCAGAGAGATGCAAATTAAAACCGTATTAAGATACCACCTCACACATGTCAGTATGGCAATCATCAGCAAATTAACAAACAATAAGTGTTGGTGAGGATGCGAGGCAAAGGGAACCCTCATACACTGTTGGTGGGAATGCAGGCTGGTGCAGCCACTGTGGAAAACAGTATGGGATTTCCTTAAAAAACTAAAAATGGAACTGCCTTTTGATCCAGCAATTCCACTACTTGGACTATACCCAAAGAATCCTGAAACACCAATTCATAAGAACCTATGCACACCTATGTTCATAGCAGCACTATTTACAATAGCCAAGTGCTGGAAACAGCCTAAGTGCCCATCAGTGGATGATGGGATCAAAAAACTTTGGTACATTTACACAATGGAATTCTATATAACAGAAAGAAAGAAGGAACTTTTACCCTTTGCAACAACATGGATGGAACTGGAGAGTATTATGCTTAGTGAAATAAGCCAGTCAGTGAAGGACAAATATCATATGCTCTCACCCATTACGGGACAATAATGAGCAAAACTAACAACAAGCGAAACAGAACCAAGTATATGAATATAAGGAATAGGCCTTCAGTGGTCAGGGGAAAGGGGTTGGGGGTAGGGCGGAGGCAAAGGCAAGAAAGGGGAGCAGCTTAGATCAGAACCTAATATAAAGGAACCATGGACATGGACAACAGATGGGATTGACTTTGGGGGGAGTGGGTGGGTGGGGAGGGGGCCAGAGGTGTGCAAAAAGAGGATGAATGTAATACAACAACAATAAAATTAAAAAAAAACAAAAAAAGAAAACCTACTTTTCTATTCTATAGAAATGAGGAGAGGGAGAATCAGAAAGCCTGAAGTAGGAATAAATAGTACAAGCCTATATGTATAGTTGCCGCATCTACTTCCCTGGTGACACTTAATGATCCCTGATTGGTCCAGGTGAAGGCAGGACCTGTGTGCTTTTAGCAGAAAAGTCAAAATTAATTAATTAAAAAATTTTTAATTAAAAAATTGAAAGAAAGGAGGGGTTTAGGTGGCTGGGGAGGGGACAAATACTTAGATTGAGGACTGGGAATGAGTTGTAGCAGGAGAGTGAGTAGACTTCAATTCAAGATTAGGAGGAGGGTCTTAGGTATATGGCGGGTTGAGATAGGGGAGGAGTAAAGACATGTAAGTTGGGATACACTATGATATAAGCAGTATTTACTTAAAATGCACTAATGGGGAACCTTCAAAGTAGCTTTTGAAAAGGATATGTTAGGGATTAATAGATCATGTAGCTCTCAGTTTAACTGAGGTGCTTGAGATTAGCAGTGATCCATTTTCTGAGTCTGTCTTTTTCTCTTGGTCAGGTCTTGGCAGTCTGCAATCTAGCTGTGAGGTCTTGGAGTGGCAGGGCCTATGGCTGTCACAGTCATGGCTGATTCTGAGTGTCAGCCCCCAGGTAGGCTGGGCCTCCAGTAGCCTAGCTGAGTTTCTGTGCTGCTGGTGTTTTTGGGTCCTCCCTTCTCTCACCAGTTCTGTGTGAAGACCTGTAGGGTGCTTCTGTGGTGTCTATGGCTGCTCTTCCCCCTCCAGGAGGTTCCTGCTCATTCCCCTGGAGGAGGTTCCTGCCTGCGATGGGCACCTGGCTCCAACATGGGGTGTCCTGCAACCTTACTGCCTCCTGTGATGGCTGGCCCTACCCCCGATGCTCCCAGATGAGGTAGCCCCTGTCCGCTAACAGCACTTGGCTCCCCCGGGCAAAGGCTAACCCTCCAAGCAGTCCAGCTTTTTGAAAAGTTTTTCATGGCTGCCCCTGTGAGGTGTGCCTGGCTTCCTAGAGGGTCTGCAGTGCAGCCTGCCAGCTAACGCTACTCTTCCCCCTCCAACTCCTGGAGGAAGCCTTTGTTGCCTGCAATGGGTGCACCAGTTGCACCAGCTACAAATTCCTGGTGTGCAGTTTGAAGTTTCCATGGGGGCTTGTGCCAGTGTGGGTGCATGGGGCTGGGCCCTCCCCATCTCTGGGGCTCTGAGCTGCCCTTTCCCATGTAGCGCAGCGGCAGGACTTCAAGTCTTTGTGGGAGCCCACAGTTGGTGGGGTTTCACGGCTTTGGGCCTCCCCCATCGCCAGGGCTCCGAGCCGCCCTCTCCCCAATGGGGCAGTGCCACCATTTTCAGCCCTCTCGCTGCTCCTGCTCCCCACAGGTCTCTTTCTCCTCTGACTCTGGCCCAGTGAGGAGCTTCTTCTCTCTGTCTCCAGAGCGAGGCTCTCACACAGTTCATCCCCTGCAGGAGTTCAATTTCTCATTCCCTCCGGCATTTGCCCTCACTGCCCACACTTCACTGTTCAGATATCTAGTTGCCTGGGAGCCTGGAGCTGTCTTCAGTTAGAAGACGCCCCTCTGCCACTGCCCAGAGCTGACCTCAGCCCACTGGCCAATTTAGAACTGTCTCACCTGCTCTCCTGAAGGTCTCTGCTGATTCTGGGCTGTGCTCCCCTGAGTCCAGATGCTTATCGCTCCAATTCTTAGGGACCTGAAGACATCTCATGCTCCCTATCCTATCCTCTAGCTGCTCTGGTACTTGAGAACACCATCAGCACTGCTCTCTACTCTGTCGCCATCTTCGATCCCTCTTTTTTTCTTGATAGGTTTGATTAAAGGTTTGTCAGCCTTGTTTCTTTCAAAGAGCCAGCTCTTGGATTCATTGATCTTTAAAAAATTTTTTTAGTTCTATTTTATTTATTTCTGCTTTGAACTTTATTATTTCTTTCCTTTAGGGTATGTTGTTCATTTTCAAGTTCCTTTAAGTGTGAAGTTAGATTATTTATGAGATCTTTTTATTGTTTTCTGAGATAGGTCTATAATGCTAAGAATTTCCCTTTTTGGATGGTTTTCCCAGTGTCCCACAGATTATGGATTGTTGTGTCCTCACTTTTATTTATTTCAAGGTATCTTTTGATTTATTCTTTGATCTCATTAATGACATGTTTGGTTTTTTATTCCAGAACTATATTTGTAATTATGAAAATCTCTTAAACTTTTTTTTATTGATTATGCTGTTACATTTGTCCTGATTAATTTTCTCTTTGCTCCCTTCCACCCAGCACCCCTCTCCCTCAAGCAATCCCACCCTCTTTGGTTCATGTCCATGGGTCATGCATGTGAGTTCTTTAATTTTACCTTTTCCTGTATTATTCTTAACATTTTTAAAAGATCTTATAAAATTTACTTTTATTGTTGTTGTATTAATTATATCCATCTCCTTTTTACTCCCCTCTGTCCCCTTCCTCATACACCTACTACCCCCCAAAAAAGATTTTATTCATTATTTTCAGAGAGAGGGGCAGTTAGGGAGGAAAAAAGGGAGAGAAACATCAATGTATGGTTGCCTTTCACCTGCCTCCAGCTGGGGACCTAGCTGGAGACCTGGCTTGCAACCTGGTTATGTGCCCCGACTGAGGAATCAAACCAGCAACCTCTGGGTTTGCAGGGTAGCACCAATCCGCTGAACCACACCAGCCAGGGGTTGTACTATTCTTAACATTTCCCTGCCTATTCTGAACCTACCAATTATGCTTCTTTACCCCTGTGTCTTTTCACCCTTCTTTCCCTTCCTCCTCCTGGTTGACACCCTTCCAAATGTTCCCTATATCTTTGATTCTATTCCCTCTCTGGTTGTCTGCTTAGTTTGCATTTGTTTTTATTTTTTAGATTTTGTTGTTGATAGATGTGTTTTTTTTTAAAATTTTAAAAATGATTTTATTTTATTATTTTTAGACAGAGGGGAAGGGAGAGAGACAGAGAGGGAGAGGGACATCAATGTATGGTTGCCTTTTACTTGCCTCCAGCTATGGATCTGGCTGGAGACCTGGCTTGCAACCTGGTTATGTGCCCTGGCTGGGAATCTAACCATCAACCTTTGGGTTCGCAGGCCAGCACTTTATCCATTGTACCACGAGCCAGGGTTTTGTATTTTTAATATTCATAATTTTGATACTATCTTAAGTCACTATGGCATTTTAATTATGATGTGTCTTGGTGTGGTTCATTTTTGACTTAGCTTGTTTAGTATGCTCTGTGCTTCCTGGATGTGTATGTTTATTTCCTTTGCCAAATTAGGGGAGTTTTCCTTCATTATTTTTTCACATAAATTTTTAATTTCTTGCTCTTCTTCTTCTCCTTCTGGCACCCCTATGCTTCAGATATTGGCATGTTTAAAGTTGTCCCATTGGTCCTGACTGGTGGCACAATGGATAAGGCACTGGCCTAAAAACCCAAAGGTCGCTGGTTAGATTCCCAGCCAGGGCAACATAATCAGGTTGCAAGCCAGGTCTCCAGGCTGGTCCGCAGCTGGAGGCAGGTGAAAGGCAACCATACATTGATGTTTCTCTCCCTTTCTGCCTCTCTCTCTTCCCCTCCCTATGAATATATAAATAAAATCTTAAAAAAATAAAATAAAAATAAAAAATAAATACAGTTGTCCCATAGGTTCCTGTACCCCTCCTTGTTTTGTTTTGTTTTTCTTCAATTTTTGTTTCCTCTTTTTGTATGGGTTGGTTGTTTCTTCCTTAGATTCCAAATCATTGATTAGAACCTCAGTTTCCTTCCTTTTACCCTTGGTTTCTCATCGATTTTTCTTTGTTTCACATGGCCTAGCCTTTATTTCATCCTTTCTGCATTTGCTGTTTTTAAGCATATTTGTCAAGTCTGTGAGTATCTTTATCACCAGTAGTTTGAACTCTGTGTCTGTTAGGTTGGCTGTCTCTTGAACACTCAGCTCTTCCACTAGCATCTTGATCTACTCTTTCTTCTGGGCCATATTCTGTCTCCTCAGCTTAACAGCTTTCTGTTTGCCTGTGTGTCTTAGGGAATTCTGCCGCACTTGTTACTTTGTAAGGGGCAGAGCCTTAGAAATTTGTCAGTGTGGGGCAACTCATTTCAACATGTTGTGGCCTTGTATGTGGGGGAGGGGTGTGAAAGAGAACAGTGCTGCTTACCCGCTGAGACCAGCAGTTTCTTCCTTCACCCCAACCTCCACTGGTTTTCACAGTCAGAAGAAATATGGCTCTATTTTTCCTGCTGCTGGAATCATGGGCTACACATTCTAGTCCTGGGATAACTTCCTAGGTTTAAATATATGACTGTGCTTTTCTCCATGGTCTCAGTTCCTCAACTGCCACCACAGCTACTGACTGCCTTTCCCAGTGCTGGAACTGTGGGCTGTGCAGTCGGCCTGGGAATCATGTCCCAGGTTTAAATGTATGACTATGGTTTTCACTGAGGTCTTAGCTCCCAAGCAATCACCACAGCTGCTGGCTCTGTTTTTCCCAGAGCTGGAACAATGGATTGCACAGTCTGGCCCCAGAATCACTTCCCAGGTTTAAGTGTATGACTGTGCTTTTTGCAGTGGCCTCAGCTCTGGTGCTGTGGCTGCCACTCTCCTCCCTGTCCTTTCTCCCTGTCTCACTGTTTTCTTTACTTCTTTGTTTGTTGCACTTCAATGTAGTTTGATTTTCTGAAATTTCTGCATTGTTTTTATATAGTTTTGAGGTCAATGTGAATTTCCCATTCATTGTGGTCAGAGAAAATGATTGATTTCAATCTTTTTAAATTTTTTAAAAGTGTATTTTATTGATTATGCTGTTGCAATTACCCTGCATTCTTTTCCCTTTGGTCCCTTCCACCTAGTACTCCCTTTCCCTCCAGCAATCCTATCCCCACTTAGTTCATGTCCGTGGGTCTTGCATATAAGTTCTTTGGCTCCACCATTTCCTAAATTATTCTTAACTTTGCCCTCTCTGTTTATACCTATCAACTGTTTCTTTTTTTTTTTTTAACTACAGTTTAATTTTTTAATTTAATTTTATTTATTATTTTTCAGAGAGAGGGGAAGGGAGAGAGGAAGAGAGGGAGAGAAACATCAATGTATGGTTGCCTTTCACCTGCCTCCAGCTACAGACCTGGGTGGAGACCTGGCTTGCAACCTAGTTAAGCTGCCCTGGCTAGGAATCGAACCAGCGACTTTTGGGTTTAAAGGCCGGCGCCTTATCCACTGTGCCACCAGCCAGGGCCAATTATGTTTCTTAATCCTTGTACCATTTCCCTATTTTTCCCCTCCTCCCTTTCAGCTGATGCCCTCTAAATGGTCTTCATATCAATGATTTTGTTCCTATTCTGGTTGTTTGCTTAGTTTTTAAATTTTTACTTTTTTTAGGTTCTGTTGTTGATAGCTGAGAGTTTCTTGTCATTTTTAAAAAAATACTTTATTTATTACTTTTACAGAGAGGGATAGGGAGAGAGGCAGAGAGGGAGAGAAATATCAATGTATGGTTGCCATTCACCTGCCTCCAGCCATGGATATGACTGGAGACCTGGCTTGCAACCTGGTTATGTGCCCTGGCTAGGAATCAAACCAGTGACCTTTGGGTTCACAGGCTGGCACCTTATCACAGGTGACACCTGGCTGTGCCACCAGCCAGGGCCAGTTTCTTATCATTTTAATGTTCATAGTTTTGATCCTCTTTTTCTTAAGTAAGTCCCTTTAACATTTCATATAATAAGTGTTGGTGATGATGAACTCCTTTAGCTTTACCTTGTCTGGGAAGCCCTTTATCTGTCTTTCCATTCTGAATGATATAGCAAATGCAGAATCTTGACAGGCTCCTGTGTTTGCCTCTGTGTCTTAGGTAGAGCTGTTGTACTTGTCTGGATGAGTATTTTTTCTTTATATCTTTGTTTGTTGAACTTCCATGCAGCAAAATTTTCAGACACTTCTTGTCTCCAGTTTAGAGATAGTTGTATTTCTTCTTAGTTGTGGAGGGAGATGCATTGTGTCTACCTATACCTCCATCTTGGGTGGAAGTCTCAATCTTCTTATACTTATTGGTACTTGTTTTAATTCATAACCTTTGGTCTATCCTAGAAAACATTCCTTGTACACTTAAAAGATATGTATATTCTGCTGCTTTGGGGTGAAATGCTCTGAAGGTATCAATTAAATCCATTTGATCTAGTGTGTTGTTTAAGACTGCTGTTTCTTTGTTGGTTTTTTGTCTGGAAGATCTAGCCATTGATGTTAATGGGGTGTTAAAATCCCCAACTATGACTGTGCTTCTATAGATCTCTCCTTCTATGTCCTCTATGTTTTACATATTTAGGTGCTCCTATATTGGGTGCATACATGTTTACTAGGGTTGTGTCCTCTCGTTGGATTATTCCCTTTATTATTATGTAGTGTCCTTCTTTGTCTGTTACTATATAGCCTTGGTTTTAAAGTCTATTTTATCTGTTACAGCAAATATTTTTCTTTTCCATTGGCATGAAATATCTTTTTCCATCCTTTTAGTCTGTGTGTATCTTTTTTTTTTTTTTTTTAAGATTTTATTTCATTATTTCTAGAAAGGGGAAGGGAGAGAGGCAGAGAGGGAGAGAGACATCAATGTATGATTGCCTTTCACCTGCCTCCAGCCACAGATCTGACTGGAGACCTGGTTTGAAACCTTGTTATGTGCTCTGGCTGGGAATCAAATCTGCAACCTGTGGGTTCCCAGACCACTGCCTTACCCACTGTGCTAACAGCCAGGGCAATGCATGTATCTTTTGACCTGAGATGGGTCTCTTGGAGGCAGCATATGTGTGAGTCTTGTTTTATTATCCACTCAGCTAGCCTACGTCTTTTGGTTGGAGGGTTTAAGCCATTTACATTTAAAGTAATTATAAATAGACATAATATATTAGCAGTGCCATTTTATTTTTAGATTGTTTCCCTCTGTTCATTTATTTTTTCTCTTTTTCTTTTTATTCTTTTTAAACAAAGCTCTTTAACATTTGTTGAGTACTAGTTCAGTGTTACCAAACTGCTTTCACTTTTTCTTGTCTGGGAAGCTCCTTATTTCTCCTTTGATTTTAGGTGATAACTTTGCTGTGTTAAGTAAGCTTGGTTGTAGTTACTTGCTTTTCATCACCTTGAATATTTATCACTATTCCCTCTGGCCTGAAATGTTTCTGGTGAGTAATCAGATGGCAGTCTAATTGGTGCTCCCATGTAGGTAACTACCTACTTTTTTTTCTTTCAGCTTTTAGGATTCTCTTCTAGTCTTTAAACATTATCATTTTAATTATGATGTGTCTCAGGGTAGGCCTCTTTGGGTCCAACTTGTTTGGGACTTTCTGAGCTTCCTAGGCTTATGTGTATTTTTCTTTCACCAGATTAGGGAAGTTTTCAGTCATTATTTCTTCAAATAGGTTCTTAATGACTTGGTCTCTGTTTTCTTTTCCTGGTATTCCATGATGTAGATGTTGTTCCACTTCATGTTATCCAAAATGTTTCTTAAGCTCTCCTCATTTTTTAAAATTCTTTTTCTTTTTGCTGCTCAAAACCTTGGGTGTTTTTTTTGTTTTTTTGTTTTTTTTTTCTACCTTGTCTTCCAAATCACTGATATCATCTCTGCTCCCTCTAACCTACTATTTGTTCTAATAATGTATTATTTATTTTAGGTATTGCATTATTTATTTCTGACTGTCCTTTTTTATAGTTTCTGTGTCTTTTTTCATGCTTTTGGGCTTTCTTATGGTTGTTACTCTAAACTTTATCTGATAAATTGTTTGCCTCCATTTCATCTAGTTCTTCTTCTGGATAATTGTTCTTTCATTTGGGGTCTGTTTCCTTTTTTTATTTTGGATGCTTCTTTATTTTCAGCCTTGGTTGTTAAGCTAATAGTCATTAAGCCAATCAGTTATTAAACTAATCAAGCTGTAATCAGCAGCCCAGCTTACACTTCATAAGGTGAGGCAGAATAATTCCTGTGGGTGGCGCTATTGCTTTCACTCAAGCCAATGCCACTTGGAGAGGAGTGCCCTGCCTGAGAAGAAGGGCTTCTGCAGTGTGGCAAGTGACTCAGCACAGAGATCCTGACAGCTGTCCCTTCAGTTCTCTTCCCAGAGCCACCAACTCCAGAGTCTCCTCAAGCATCTTTATTTCACTCTACCCTGCCTCTGCTGGAACCCAGGATAAATAGCTGCCAAGAAAATTTTGTGCACAGGCATCTCTAGCTATCTTTTTCTGGCACAGAAACCCTGCTGCTTTTCACAGCTGGATGTTATCTGGACTCCTTTCCAGCTTGGGGTTTTAGATGTCATACTTCTCAGAGGAACCTCCTGGCCACTGAAATATCCCTCCAGATGTTTAGCTGCTGCCTGTGGGAGCCCAGCCAGCCCTCTTGTCTCTGTGCTCCCTATCAGACAAACTGTGGTGAAGTGGTTTCTTCTATCTGCCCCTGTTAATAAAGTTTTTCTCCAGCTCTGAAAAGCATCTTTAGATAATCAAGCAAAAAGATTTAAAAAAGGGAATGAAAATTAGAGTGACTACCAGATTCTACAGTTCATAAAAATTTTAAGTAGCAATTATTACAATCATGTGTTTTAATAGGTAAACATTAGAATTAAGATAGCATGTGTTTATGTATTCTGCTACTTTCCTCATCTCATTTCCCATGAATTTAGAAATAGATCCTACAAGTAATTTCATAGACGAATAAAAAACATTCTGATTTCCTTCCTGAAGAATCATGAAGACAAGTGCAGCAATAGTTTGTGAAGAGTCTGTGTGTTTTGGAATAAGAGGCCACACAGCACAGGTTGTTCCTGACTATTTGGCATTTTAATTTATCAGCCAACCTGCCGCCTTCATTTCTAGCACAGTGATGTCATCACAACTTCACAGACATGGTTTAGGAATTGTATCCTGACCTAAATATAAAGAATAAAATGTATAAAAGTTTTTTTTGTAAGATGTTATTTAATGTCCATCTGTGTTAGATATCTAGAGAACTTGGTGACAACCCTATAAATTACATACTACACAGCAAACATTCTGTTTCAGATACTGTTTAATAAAATTTTAATATCTTATTAATTTCTAGCAAGAATACAATTGAATTCCAACAGGGTCCTTAAAATGTTTAAGATTGTTTTTTATTTTATTTATTTTTACAATGTAAACTTTTTATATTTAGAATTAGCCAGCTGGTCTCACTTTAGATAATCCCAATTTTGTTCACAACATCCAAAGCATTAGGGAACCAGTTGAACATATGGCTTCTTTTCTCAATTGGGCCTGATCAGGGTGTTGATTTTGGCCATATCAATGTCATAGAGCTTCTTCACAGCCTGTTTGATCTGGTGCTTGCTGGCCTTGACATACACAATGAATGAAAGTATGCTGTGTCTTCCATCTTCTTCCTGGCTGACTCGGTGGTCAGGGGGAACGTGATGATGATGTAGTGGTCAAGTATGTTTCTCCTGAGGGCTCTCTATTGAGGATACTTAAGCTGCTTTCAAAACCACAGTGTCTTTAACCATAAGAAGGTGGGTAATATGCAGATGATCTTTTTTTTTTTTTTTATGGCTGTGGACACATTTCAGCACTGCTATTTTTGCTTTCAAAGCCTTTGCTTTCTTTGGCTTGGGCATTGGGAGGGGCTTCCTTCTTCACTTTGGGCACATCTTCATGAAAGGGACCATTTTTAAAATTTTCATTAAAGTTGACTAGTTTCAGGTGTACACCCCAACCATTAGACATTATATAACTTACTAAGGCATCATCCTCATATATCCTGTATCAATCTGACACCACACTAGTTATTAGAATATTATTGACTATATTTTATATCCCCATGACTATTCTATAACTTCCAATTTGTATTTTTAAAAATCCTCACCTAAGGATATGGTTATTGATTTTAGAGAAAGGGAAAGGGAGGGAGAGAGAGGGAGAAAAATATTGATGTGAAAAAGAAACATTGTTTGGCTGTGTCTTGTACATTTTCCCATTGAGGACTGAGCCCACAAAATAGGCATGTGCCCTGACAGGGAATTGAATCCACAACCCTTTAAAAACAGTACTCCTATAACCCTCATGAACCACACCGGCCAGAGCCCCATCTGTATTTAATCCCTTCACTTTTTTCACTACTTTCCCAACTCCTCTCTGATCTGGTAGCTGTCAAAATGTTCTTTCTACCTGAGTCTCTGTTTCTGTTCCGTTCTGTTCAATTTTGGTTTTTAGGTTCAATTGTTAATGGATATGTATTTATTACCATTTTGTTGTTCATATTTTTAATTTTTTTTCTTGTCTTAAAGAAGACCCTTTAACATTTTAGGAATACTGGTTTGGTGGTGATGGACTTCTTTAGCTTTCACTTGACTAGGAGCTTTTGATTTTTTTTTTTAAAAAGATTTTGTTCATTCTTTTTGGGGAGAAGGGTAGGGACAGAGGAAGAAAGGGAGAGAAACATCAATGTATGGTTGCTTTTCACCTGCCTTCAGCTACAGGCCTGGCTGGAGACCTGACTCGCAACCTGGCTATGTGCTCTGACTGGGAATCAAACCAGCAACCTTTGGGTTCGCAGGCCAGTGCCTATCCACTGAGCCACCAGCTAGGGCCTGTCTTTCAATTGTAAATGATAACTTTGCTGGGTAGAATGATCTTGGTTGTAGGTCCTTGCTTTTCGTCACTGAATATTTCTTGCCAATCCCTCCTGGTCTGCAAAGTTGTGTTGAGAAATCAGCTGACAGTCTTATGGGAGCTCCCTTATAGGTAATAACTGCTTTTCTCTTGCTGCGTTTAAGATTCGTTCTTTGTCTTTCACCTTAGGCATTTTATTCATGATGTGCCATGGTGTGGGCCTCCTTGGATTCATCTTGTTTGGGACTCTGCACTTCCTGGACTTGTATGTCTATTTCCCTCACCAAGGTAGGGAAGTAAGTGGAGCTACACCAATCTCCTCCCAGTACCCATTGGAATTACAACTAAATTGGGAAAATATCATCTGGAATAACCAACAGAACACCAGCTGGAAAGAAGCCTTATAACCATGGACAGAACAGAAGAGGATGCTTTATCGCACTGGTAGGAATTATGGAAATGAGAGAGGGCTGTCTGGGGCCCTACTGGAGGCAGCAGCTAAAGGAACAGATCCAGGGGTTCCACCTGAGAAGGGTGGGTTTTGGTCCCCCAGTTTGGTTTTCTAGCCTATAGCAACATGGCGGAGAGTAAAGCAGCATATGGCTGAAAAGGGCAGAAAGCCATGGGGGTTTACTAGCACAAGAGAGCACTGGAGACAGAGAATTACTAAGGTAACCACAAACAAAAATACATTGGTACCCACTTAACCTGGGATCCAGCAGAAGGATGGCAGAGTGGACTGGAGACACTCGGGAAGAGTTTGCAGTGGTGGCTTGGAGGAGGGAAGTGGGGAAAAAGCCCTGGAGGTCCCAGGGCTGACTCATTGCCCACACCACAGCTGGAGTATGCTGTACCAAGTGGCTTCATCTAAAGGGTCCTCATAGCCCTGCCCACTGATAGCAATCTGCCTTGCCCAGCTGTGCCTGAGCCTGATGCCTGATCACAAGTCATTGATTTACATCTGAGTCAATCTTTCCCACCCTGTGGTGTCTGAGCCTTGTGGCTGAGAACAGATGCAATAGTTTGCACCTGAAGTGGTCTTTCTCTCCCAGCAACACCTGGGCCTGGCAGCTGGTTTACAAACTCATTGATTTACAGCTGGGTCAGTCAGTCCTGCCCAGTGGCATATAAGCCTGGTGGCTGATCATGGATTCATTGGTTTACAGCTGACTTGGTATTTTCCCTCAGCAGCACCTGACAAATGATCACAGATTCATTGATTTACAACTGAATCTTATCTGTCCCACTTAGCAGCATCTAAGCCTGCTGACTGATCAACAGATGCATTGATTTACAACTGAATCATTCTCCCCTGCCCTGCGGTGCCTAAGCCTGGTGGCTGAACACGAATACAATAGTTTGCACCTGAATCAGTCTGTCTTGCCCAGTGGTACCTGGGCCTGGCAGCTGATTACAAACTCATTGATTTATAGCTGGGTCAGTCCGTCCAACCCAGTGGCATATGGACCTGACAGCTCATCATGGATTCATTGATTTACAACTGAATCTGTTTGTCCTGCCAAGCTGCATCTGGGCCTGGCATCTGGTCACAGATTAACTGATTTTATTTATTTATTTATTATTTTTAGAGAGAGGGGAAGGGAGAGAGAGACAGAGAGAAAGAGATACATCAATGTATGGTTGCCTTTCACCTGTCTCCAGCTACGAACCTGACTGGAGACCTAGCTTGCAACCAGATTATGTATCCTGGCTAGGGAATCCAACCAGCGACCTCTGGCTTTTCAGGCTGGCACCTTATCCACTGTGCCACCAGCCAGGGCTAGATTCACTGAGTTATAACTGAATCAGTCTGTCCCATTCAGTGGCACCTGAACCTGGTGGCTGATCATAGATTCATTGGATTACAATCAAATCTTTCTGTTTAGCCTAGCAATGCCTGAGCCTGGCTGATCACAAATTTATTGGATTACAATGGAATCAATCTGTCTCACCCAGTGGCACCTGAGCCTGGAGGCTGACCATATATTCATTGGTTTATAACTGAATTAATTGGCCTGATCCAGTGGTATCTAAGGTGACCATTGATCACAGGTTCATGGGATTACAACTGAATCAACTTGCCCAATCTAGCAGTGCCTGAGCCTGGTAGCTGATCACAGTCTGATTGGATTACAATTGAATTAACTCACCCAGCACAGTAGTGCCTAGGGTGATCACTGATCACAGATTGATTGGTTTATAACAGAGCTAATGGTCATGCCCAGTGGTACTTACATCTGATATCTGAGCACAGATCAATTGAATTAAAAACTGAAAGGCATAGACAAAAACAGTGGATATCTGGTTGGCTCCAACAGGCTGACTAGGCCCAGACTATGGAATGATCTGGCATCACCAAGGGTGAATCCAGGAAGATAGTGTAGCTCTACAAGACATAGGGTCACATGACAAAGACAGGAACTCAAAACAGCCAATCTAAAAAGCAAAAGCAAACAAGAAGAAAAACCTAAAAATGGGGAGAAAAAGAAACATTCTATCACCAAAAGGAAAGGCAGAATCCCCAGAAAGATCACTAAATGAAACAGAGGCAAGCAAACTGTCAGATATGGAGTTCAAAATAATGATGATAGTGAAGCTTAATGAGCTCTGTGAGCTCAAAGAAAACTACAGCCAACTCCAGGGGAATTACAAAGAACTCCAGGGAAGCTACAAGGAACTTACTGAGAACTACACCAGCATTAAAAAGTATATAGAAACTATCAGTAAAAGCCAGGAGGAAATGAAGAGTACAATTTCTGATTTGAAGAATACAGTAGAAGGAATCATCTACAGGTTAGAGGAAGCAGAGGATCAGATCAGCAAGCTGGAGGACAACATAGAAAAATATTCCAGGATAGTGCAACAGAATGATAAAAGGTTGAACAAGAATGAAGAGGTTTTAACAAAGCTACAGGACAACATAAAACACAATAATATCCATATCACGGTAATATCAGAAGGAGAAGAGAAACAAGGGATGGAAAACCTGTTTGAAAAAGTAATGATAGAAAACTTCCATAACTGGAGGAGTGAAAATGTTACTCAGGTTCAGGACACAGAGAGGGTCTCCATGAAGATGAACCCAGATGACCCACTCCAAGACACATCATAATTAAAATGGCAAATTTCAAAGACAAAGAGAGGATCCAAAAAGCACGAAGAGAGAAACAGCAAATAACATATAAGGGGGCTCCAATAAGGTTATCAAATGATTATTCAACAGAAACAATACAAGCCAGAAGGAAATAGCAAAAAATATTCCAAGTAATGAAAAACAGGCCTGCAACCAAGCATACTCTACCAGCAAGGCTCTCATTCAAAATGGAAGGAGAAATAAGGAGTTTCACAAACAAAAGAAGACTAAAAGAATACATCTCCACCAAACCAGCATTGCAAGAGATGCTAAAGGGTCTGCTTTAAAAAGGTGAAGAAACAGAGAGAGAGAGATAGAGAAGAACACAG
The DNA here is from genome assembly GCA_004026585.1 of Noctilio leporinus. NCBI lineage: Eukaryota > Metazoa > Chordata > Mammalia > Chiroptera > Noctilionidae > Noctilio > Noctilio leporinus. The sequence continues at coordinate 15,246 of PVIW01013349.1, forward strand.
GTACAAAGAAAATAAATGGCAATGAATAATTATCTATCAATAATAACCTTAAATGTAAATGGATTAAATGCACCAATCAAAAGACATAGGGTAGGTGAATGGATAAGAAAACATGACCCACATATATACTGTCTTCAAGAGATCCACTTCAATTTTCCCAGAGGCAACATCTGCTTATGCAGAGTTGCTATACTGCTTGCCCTTGAGTCTCCATGGGAACATGGAGGATTAGTTCCCAGGCTGCTTCATGGAAACAAGGTCAGCTCCAAGGCCAGCCAGTTGGCAGACTTACACAGAAGGGCCAGCCATATACAAAGAGGAATGGGGGACCAGTCCCCCTGACTTAACAATGACCCAGACCTGCAAAGACCTGATGGAGAAGGTACTATAAAGATAACAGAAAAGACAATGGTGGCCTTAGAAAAACCTGTATTGCAGAAGGTTGCGGCCATGCCAGTTTAAGCAGCTGATTAACTGGCTCCTGCTCAGTATGTATATCAGATACATACCATCTCAGCAAGGAGTAGCTTTTGTCTCTGGAGCAAAACAGGGGGTTATTGGAATAGTGGAATGCAGAAAGATCCAATGGAGCCTCCAAGGTTCAAGATTAATAAGAAAATTCCCTGGGGACCACCTTCTCCTCCTGCACCTGTCATGCATTCTTCAAGCCAAAAAATGACTGTGAAGGAACAACATGAGTGGGAGATTCCTCCTTGTATTTCAAACTGGAAAAATGCAAAGGGCTATACATTCCATTAGGCAAATGTCTGACTGCTGATGGAAGAGGACTGCAGGTAGCTCACATCAATGAAAATTTTGCCAAACGGCTGAAGTCCTCTACATTGCTGATTGGAAGGCTCATGAAGATGTGGGTATGGAAATGTGTGCTTAAGTAGAGAAAATGATGGCTCAAAAAGAAAAAGAGAAACATGAAGAGACACCTAGAGAAATTGCCCAGAAAGCCAGGGAAAGAAGAGCTGGGATCAAAGCCCATGTGAAAAAAGAGGATGGGGAGGCACACGAGAGGGATGAAATTTGGCATGACAGGTGGAAAGAGAGACAGCATGACTAGAATCTTTTCAAGGCAGCTCCTGATAAGAGGTCAAAATTGCAGATAAATGAATATTAAGACATCAGTAAGGTCATAGCACTTGGTGTGCCCAACTCTCAGACTTCCAATGAAGTTCAGTAGGACCAGAGGCTGTTTAACCAATCCAAAGGTATGGAGAGTGGTTTTGGAGGTGGAGATGAAATTTACAATGTCAGGCCCTGGCTGGTAGCACAGTGAATAAGGCGCCGGCCTGCGGACCCAAAGGTCGCAGGTTCGATTCCCCAGCCAGGGCACATAACAAGGTTGCAAACCAGGTCGCAAACCAGGTGTCCAGTCAGGTCTGTGGCTGGAGGCAGGTGAAAAGCAATCATACATTGATGTCTCTCTCCCTCTCTGCCTGTCTCCCTTCCACTCTTTCTGAAAATAATGAAATAAAGTCTTTAAAAAATTAAAAAAAAAAAAAAAGAAAGAAAGAAATTTACAATGTCTATGATCAAGCCTGGAGAGGTAGTGAAGATATGGCCCAGAATATTTACAGGCCCAGTAAAAACCTGGATAAGGATGTGTATGGTGATGACCTAGAAGCCAAAATAAAGACCAACAGATTTGTTCCCAATAAGGAGTTTTCTGGTTCAGACCGTAGTAGGAAAAGAGGTCAAGAAGGACCAGTTCAGTTTGAGGAAGATCCTTTTGGTTTGGACAAGGTTGTGGAGGAAGCCAAATAGCACAGAGGCTTTAAAAGACCCTCAGCAGTTGTCCCAAGGAGCATGAGCATGAAGGCAAGAAGAGGAGGAAGGGGTAGGCACACCTTTCCTACATGAATGAACTATTATCCATAACCCTAATGATGCAAGTCACATGGGGAACACTTTGTAAATGGGCCAGATAAAAACCAAATCTGGATGTCTTACCCCAGCACTTCTTTTTGTTATGGGAGAAAGGGGGGGATGGAAAATTCTACTTTAAACTAGTTTTTTTTTAAGGAATGGGTTGTTTGTGCTTCTCCCACCTTTTGGCATTTATAGAACATGCTGTCTCACACAGGAAATTAAGACCACTTCCTTTTGTTTGGTGTTAGTACTTTGGGGGTAATACTTTGTGTAAGAATGACTGCTTAAGAGTAAAGTTACCTAAACTACAGTAGAAGGATGCTCACGTATTGAAACTGTCCTGCCAAGTGAGGTTTGCCTCTATTCTCTGTTTTAATCTGGAGTGGGGACAATATGTGCTTACTTGATGCACCTATTGGTTTCAAATAAAAACATTTAGACAAAAATAAAAAATAAAAAGCACAGCAGTGCCTCATTCACACAAAAAAAATAAAATAAATAAAAAAAAAAGAGAGAGAGAGATCCACCTCAGAACAAACGATCAACAATGACTGAAAGTGAAGGGATGGAAAAATATATTTCAAGCAAAAGGACATGAAAAAAAGGCTGGGGTAGCAATACTTACACCAGACAGATTTTACAATGAAGGCCATAAAAAGTACAAAGAATGACATTTCATAACACTTAAAGAGAACAATCCATCAAAAAGACATAATCCTTGTAAACATATATGCACCTAACATAGGAGCACTCAAATGCATAAGGAAAGTCTCGGAGGACTTCAAGAAGGATATAGCAGCAACATATTACTCATAAGGGATTTTAATACCCCATTATCAACAAGGGACAGATCTTTCAAAAAAACAAAAACAAAACAAAACCCACAAAAGATATTGTGGCATTGAACAACACTCTAGATGAAATGGACTTAACTGACATATACAGAACTTTTCACCTCAAAGAAGCAAAATACATTCTTTTAAAATTCATATGGAACTTTCTCAAAGATAGATCACTTGGTAGGACACAAAACAAGCCTCCACAAATACAAGAAAATTGAAATAATACCAAGCATCATCTCAGATCACAATGACTTGAAACTAGAAATCAACCTCAAGGGAAATAACCAAAACAATTCTAATTCATGGAGACTGAATAACATGCTATTAAGTAATGGATGGGTAAATAATGAGATCAAAGGAAAAATGAAAGAGTTTCTGGAAATAAATAAAAATGAATATACAACAGCCCAAAACCCATGGGACACAGCAAAGGCAGTCCTCAGAAGGAAATTCATAGCAATACAAGCCTACCTAAAAAGGAAAGAAGAAGCTTATAGAAACAACCTAACCATAAAGCTGCAAGAACTGGAGGAGCAACAACAAATAAAGCCCAGAGCAAGTAGAAAGAAGAATATAAAGTCAATATTTAGAAATCAAAGACATTTTTATATACCAATAATGAAACATCACAGATAGAAGCTAGAAAACAAATCCCATTTGCCATAACAAAAAGAAAAATAAAGTACTTAGGAATAAACTTTGCCAAGGAGGTAAAAGACCTGTACTCAGAAAACTACAGAACATTGAAGAAATAAATTAAGGAAGATACAAATAAATAGAAGCATATACCATGTTCATGGATGGGAAGAATTAACATCATTAAAATGTCCATACTATCCAAAGCAATTCAATCCAATCCCAATGAAAATACCAATGATATATTTCACAAATCAAGAACAAACACTCCAAAAATTTATATGGAGCCAAAAACAACCATGAATAGCCACAGCCATCTTGAGAAAGAAGAACAAGGTAGGAGGATATCAGACATCAAACTATACTACAAGACTACTGTCATCAAAACTGTCTGGTACTGGCATAAGAATAGATACATAGATCAATGGAACAGAATAGAGAGCCCAGAAATAAACCCATGACTCTATGGTCAATTAATATTCAACAAAGGGGGAAGGAACATCAAATGGAGTGAAAACAGTTTCTTCAACAAGTGGTGTTGAGAGAACTGGACAGCAACATGCAAAAAGATAAAATTAGACCACCAACTTACACCTTAAACCAGAATAAACTCAAGATGGATAAAGTACTTGAACATAAGCTGTGACACCATAAAAGCCCTAAAGGAAGGCCCTGGCTAGTGGTACAGTGGATAAGGTGTCAGCCTGTGAATCCAGGGGTTGCTGGTTTGATTCCCAGCCAGGGCACACATGGCTGGGTTGCAAGCCAGATCTCCAGTTAGCTCTGTGGCTGGAGTCAGGTGAGGGGCAACCATGCATTGATGTCTCTCTCCCTCTCTGCCTCTCTCCCTTCCCCTCTGTCTAAAAAAAAAAAAAAGCCCTAAAGGAAAACGTAGGAAGTAAATTTCCGATATCCTACACAGACATATTTTCACTAATACTTCTCCAAGGACAAAGGAAATAAAGGAACAAATAAACAAATGGGACTCTATCAAACTGAAAAGTTTCTGTTCAACTAAAGAAAACACCAACAAAATTAAAAGGGAACCAACTGTATGGGAAAACATATTTGCCAATGACACCTTAGAGAAGAATTTGATCTCCAAAATATATAAATAACTTATACGACTCAACATCAGGGAGACAGATAACCCAATTAAAAATTGGGCAGTGGACCTGAACAGTCACTTCTCCAAGGAGGACATACAAAGGGCCAGTAAGCACATGAAAGAATGCTCAACATCACTAGCCATCAGAGAGATGCAAATTAAAACCACAATGGGGGCCCTGGCTAGTGGCACAGTGGATAAGACGTCAGCCTGTGAACCCAAAGGTTGCTGGTTCGAGTCCCCAGCCAGGGCATATAATGAGGTTGCAAGCCAGGTCTCCAGCCAGGTTCTTAGTTAGAGGCAGGTGAAAGGCAACCATACATTGATGTCTCTCTCCCTCTTTGCTTCTCTGCCTACCCCTTTATCTAAAATTAATAAATACAATCTTAAAAAAATAAAAGAAAACCATAATGGGAATCACAAGAGTAACATCCATCAAATTCACACTCAGTAAGAGGGGATTTTACAGGACATGCACACCAAGGACTAGAAATCTTGAGGACCATTTCAGAATTCTGCCTACCATACCCAAGCTATCCAAGGGCCAACCCAGAGAAACCACTTTCTCCTACTCTGAGGTGGTGTCCACTTGAACAACCTCACATCGCAGCATAGGCATTGAGGGTCTGAGCCATGGGCAGTCAACCCTGTGTGTGTGTGTGCTCTGTCAGTTCCTGGTAACACAGGGCCCTTCTCAGTCTTGATTTACCCATCTGTTGAATGGGAATAATAACATAGCTACCTGATAAATAAAATAACATTAATTGGGCATTTGCCTAAGACCTACATTCTGCTAAGTACTTTATTTTTTAAAATATTTTATTTATTATTTTCTAGAGAGAGGGGAAGGGAGGGAGGCAGAGAAGGAGAGAAACAGAGAAACATCAATGTATGATTGCCTTTCATCTGCCTCCAGCTACGGAAGTGGCTGGAGACCTGGCTTGCAACCTCATTATGTGCCCTGGTTGGGAGTTGAACTAGCGACCTTTGAGTTCGCAGGCCGGCACCTTATCTATCCACTGTGCCATCAGCCAGGGCTGAACATTCTTCTTCTCTCTCTTTTTCTTTTTCTAGGGCTGAGCATTCTTATAACCTGTGTTTTGAATTCTGAATTTAGTACATTGCTTATCTCTACTTATTTTATTTTATTTTATTTTTATTTTTTGAGTTTTGATCTGTTCTTTCATTTGGGTTTCTTTGTCAACTCATTTTGGCCACCTCCCTCTATTTGTTTCTGTGTATTAGGTAGAGCTACTACACCTCTTGATCTTCATATAGTAGCTTAATGCAGTAGGTGTCCTCTAAGGCCCAGTGGCATAGCCTTCCTGATCACCTGTATTTCCTCCTGTTATAGTTGAATCTTGATTGCTGTTGGCTTGTTAATGGGAGGGATTTACCCCCCAGGCCAATCAGCTGCAAAGACTGGATGATCGGCTGTTCAAGGAGCCCAGTCAATGGAGCAAGACTTATTTCAGTGAGGCTCTGGTGCCTGCTGAGTTCACCCCATGTGTTGCTTGTGGAGGTGGTTGGGTGATGCTTTGACATTGCATGAAGCTGTCTACAGGGTGCATTGGCCCTGGGGCCTTCTGGGAGGTACAGACCAAGGTTAGCCACTATCTGTGTTCTACCTAGGGTCACCCAGTATGAGCTACCAAGCAATCCTCAGATGGCTGCTATTTGTGCTGGGCTTGAAGGTGCCAAGGCAAAACCAAACTGTGAATCAAAGCCAGCTGCTGCTAGTGCCAGGCCTAGGGCCACTTAGCAAGAGGTATGGGCCATGCTGAGGCCAGATACTGTTTGAGAGATTTTAGGAAAGTCTGAGGCATGAGCCAAGATAGTTCATTTGCATGGAAACACCACTGGAAAACGCTTGGATGGCCCCACAGGTTGGGTGAGGAGGGGTTCTCAGGTAATCACCAGGGCAGAGCAAACAGTGTTAGCCAGGTTGATGGAGACTCATTTTGTGCCCATCTGTGGGTTCTGTGGGAGGAAGGGTCATCAAAGAAACAATGGCCTCTATTGGCACTTCTGTCTGGGAGAAAGCTGTCCCCTACCCCCAGCTCTTGCCCTGATGCTGGACAATTCATTTCTTCCCTGTATGTCCCTGCTATAGCAATGTTGTAGCTCAAAGAGGGTGAGTACCTGTGGGGACTTTTAAGAGGAACCCCTGGGACTCCAGAAGCCTCTGTCTCACTCAGCCACAGTTTCTACAGGTTTTCAGTCAGAAGTTATGGGGACTTTTCTTCCTGGCACTGGAATTCTGGGCTGGGGGTCCTCACTCCTCAGGAGTGACTTCCATAGTGAAGATACCCCTCTTGATTTTTATCCACCACACATGTGTAGCACTAGCCTGCACCACGTCTCTAACCCTTCCGCCAGTCTCAATGTGGCTTCTTTATTTCCTTAGTTGTAGGACTTTATTCAGCTCTATTTCAGGCAATTCTATGATGGTTGTTCTGTAGTTTAGTTGTAATTTTGATGTCCCAATGGGACCCTTTTTAAGCCTGACATGGGTTTATACACATGTTAACTCCTTCCATTTTCTACATGGTGATTTCTGCTGAGTAAACACAAGAGAGCTGGGGAAAATGACAATTTGAATTTTGAAAATGTATTCACTATAATTAGTAATAGCATCAGTTCTGAAAAAGTAGCATGTAAATGCTATAAACTATTAGGTTTTTCTATTTTATAACACTTTCTATAACTTATAAAATAGTGTTTATATAAAAATTTACACAAAGTTGCTAGAGAGAATACAATTTCCAAAAATGCCCTAGGTTTTTGTTACATTCAGTTTTCTTTTCTTTTCTTTTTTTAAAAAATATTTTATTTATTATAAAAGAGAGAGGGGAATGGAGAGAGGCAGAGAGGGAGAGAGGCAGAGAGGGAGAGAAACATCAATGTATGGTTGCCTTTCACCTGCCTCCAGCTACAGACCTGGCTGGAGACCTGGCTTGCAACCTGGTTATGTTGCCCTGGCTGGGAATTGCACCAGTGACCTTTGGGTTTGCAGGCTGGTGCCTTATCCACTGTACTTGCTACCAGCCAGGGCCTTATGCATTAAGTTTTTAAACATGATGAGGGCTCTTTGTCCTTTGAGTTTAGTTGTAGAATGGGCTAGACACTTAAAAAGCTTTTTTACTGTAGCCCTTTCATAACTATCCTGCTTTATATGCAAGGATGTTTTATAGAAATAACAAAGGAGGATAAAACAAAGTTATCAACTATTGGTTATTCTAAAATTTGTTGATTGATAACTATAACTAAATTTGTATACTTTTGTGCACACTAAATTAGCTTTAAAATATAGAAACATCATGTTTCTTTACCATAGCATGTCTTTCAAAATAATGTACTGTTTTAAGTTTGATCCATTCTCCTAATCTGTTTGGCTGGTTGTCTAGCACCTATGGCTATATAAAAGGAAAAACAAGGCAGGTGCCAATTATCTACTTATGTGAGGAAGGGCAAAAAAGCATCAGATTGTGCTTTTCTGATTTCTAGGGTGCATGCTGTTTCTATACAAAATTTCAGATTCTATGCACCTAATAACTAAAACAGGTAAATAAGAAGGGCTCTAGGAACTTGGAAAGAGGAAAGAACATTAGGGTTGGGGTTGTCTGGAAGATTTTTGTGAAGGATTGAGACTTGATCCGGCTTTAAAGATGGAGCAGGGCTTTCATATATGGGGAGTAGGAAAGAAGTCTTTGGGGGCTACTCAGTGGAGGGGTCAAAGAGGGCAAAGGCATAGGAAGTCCATGAGGAAGAATCTGAGGCAAATAAGACTGGGTAGTACGTTGGGGCCAGGCCATGGAGGGCCTTGTGTGCCAAGGATAGGAGATTTCAGTTTAATCCCATACACAGCAAGTTTCATTTAGAAGATTCAGGAGAGCAACAAGGTCAAATTAGATTCATAGACTAAAGTTTAAAACAAACAAAATAATTAGCTAAAACCAAAAGCTTCTCAATATATTATTTATAAAATATTTTTTCTACAAAGGTAGCATACTATCTCCCACTGTTCCTAGATTTATAGAAACAGGGAGCCTTTTGTATATATGCAGGGTTGTTTTCTCCATTAGTTTTTCTGGAAACACTTAGTTTTCTCCACATCCTGTGGCTTAAGCATTCTGGTCCTCATAGATACCTCTATCAGAAGTACATACCCAAACACCAGGGGAATGGCCAAAGGAGAAAGACTCCTTTCTTTCTTCTTTGGAAAATGGAAATCTCAGCTGAGTCTGAGAGCAAAGCTCATTTACAATCCTTCCATTTCAAAGCATCAGAAGGGCCTGGAGGTCAAGTTACTCATCATATTTCTGTAGATGAAATACAATTTGTTCCTTTAAGATACCACATGGTAACTTATAGCAGAAGAGATGGAACGTGAAAAAATGGAACTATAATAGTTAACACTTCTATAGTATTTATTTTTATTTAGCAGAAGAAAGCAATAGTAAAGCAAATTTTACCAAAAAAGTTTTTTAACTTCTGTGCTGGAAATATGATAAAATTTCACTGAAGTTATTCAAACCGATTGGGAATGGGAAATGTTGCCTCTGAATGTCAATATTTAATCTCCTTCCCTTTCCTTTTCAGTCACTATTTTTTCATGGGCCAAGCATTCTGCCTTTTATTAAATTCCCCCACCAGAGGTTAGCATTGTTCCCAGTTCCACTTGGATCCAGAACTATGCTGCTGATACAGCCTACAAGCTCTAATCCAAGAGCCATTAGTTCAATTCTTTTTCTTCTGTCTATGTTATTCTGTTGCCTCTTCTTATTCCAGTCCTTTGGGCAGTTGCACCTGTGATTTAAGCATTTACAGAAAGGGAGAAAAATTAATCCTGGAAATTTAAGAGCTTCACAGCATAAATGACATTTACATGCCTAAAAAGATGCATAGTGGATTAGAAATTCTAGACAGAGAGCACTAAAATTATGACAAAGCAACACAACAACTGACATTCACTGGGTATTTGATATCAGGCATTGATCCAAGGGCTTTGAGCACCTGGTGAAGCATATCATTGGAACAAGAGAACAGGTGCTAGAGCTACCTATGCTCAAATCCTGGGACTAGTGCTTGCTAGTTGGTGTTGGGCATCAATTTTCTCAAGTATAAAATGACAAAGTAGTATCTAACTCACAAGGCTCTTTTAAGGATTACATAATATAATATGTTAGTAATTATTGTTAACACATTCTTTCCCTTTAAACATTTTTTAAATTACAGTTAGCATTCAATATTCTGCTGCATTAGATTCATATGTACAGTATAATGGTTAAAAATTATATACTTTACAGAGTGGTTCCCCAGTATTTCAAGTACCCACCTGGTCCCATAACAGTTATTACAATATTATTGACCATATTCCCTATGCTGTACTTTATATCTCCAGAACTATTCTTTAACTACCCATTTCTACTTCTTAATCCCTTCACTTTTTTTTTTTTTACATTTTTAAAAAAGATTTTATTTCATTATTTTTAGAAAGAGGGGATGGGAGAGAGGCAGAGAGGGAGAGAGACATCAATGTATGGTTGCTTTTCACCTGCCTCCAGCCACAGACCTGACTGGAGACCTGGTTTGCAACCTGGTTATGTGCCCTGGCTGGGGACTCGAACCTGCAACCTTTGGGTTTGCAGGCTGGTGCCTTATTCACTGTGCTACCAGCCAGGGCAATCCCTTCACTTTTTTCACCCAGTCTACCAATCTCCCTTCCTTCTGTCAATCATCAGTCCTTTCTCTGAAACTATGGGTCTGTTTCCATTTTGTTTTTTTATTTTGTAACAGTTACTTTTAAAACATTTTCTCATTTCATCCTACAACAGCCTTGCAAAGAGTGTATAGGCTCAGACAAGATAAGTAATTTGCTTAACAGTGTGTAGTATGGACATGTATGTATAGAATTACAGACACACACACACATACATACACACAGACACACACTCGTAGAGAATGGAACTGGTTGGGCAAGTGTGGGAGCATCCATTATCAGCAGAAGGTATTTAACTCCTCACAACTGTGTGAGTTATGCTCTGGGTCAACATCTTTTGGATGTCCAGAAGAGGGGTAAGAGAGACCTGAGGAGACTACTTACCTTGTGTCCATAAGGGATGTCTCAATCTGAAGCAGAATGTGGAAGATGCTGAGAGAGATACAGATAGAAAGCAGTGGGAAATATGAAGGAAAAGTACTGACCCCTGATGTTCTGTGTGATTTATTTTGATGTTAGGAGAAATAACATTTGAACCAGGTCTGCTGGGTAGATGTCAACAGAGATAAAAATAAAAGTTAATTTGACCAGAGAATGGAAAAGAAGGCCTGTCAGGGAAAGTATTAAGAATGTGGATTGCCATAGATGTCCTAGAGTTGTAGTGGTTGAAGTATATTCACCAAATAAGCAGCAGCACCAAGAAACTTGTCAGAACTGCAAATTCTCAGGCCCCATACAAGACCTACTAAATCAGAACCTCTAGGAGTGGACTCAGTCATCTGTATTTAGCCTTCCAGGTGGTTTGGATGCATTGTAAAATCTGAGAATTAGTTCCATAGACACTAGAACATCAATGTATAGGGTGGTGCCAAAGTAGGTTTACAGTTGTTCATGTGGAAGATATGATAATAAATAATAATACAAGAATAAACTCCATTTCAAGTACTAACAACTGTAAACCTACTTTGGCCCTACCCTGTATCAAAAATTGTTTTTCCCTGTAGGTATTAGAGAAAGGCATTTTATGGTCTATATAATTCCTGCTGAATATATGACCTTTTGAGGTGAGTCTGAAATGTTCATTGCTTTGTCCTATGCAGATTCCTTTTATAAGGAGAATATTTCCATAGCAATGTTGCAGTTTAGGCTTTGCAGTTTGTAGATTCTTCTGGGTTCTTTTTTGGAGGCAAGAAAACAGGGGTTAAAGACAACTGGGAGGCATTAGACCTGAATATAGGAAAGAATAGAGATACCAGGGAAAATGGGAACCAGAAACAATCACCAGGCCTAACAACAAATAACTTGATTTGAGAACAGAATGAGTGAAGGTCAAGAAAACTTTGAGTAATCTCAGAAAAATATAGAACAATGAAGAAAGAAATCAAGGAAGACACAAATAAATGGAAGCATATACCTTGTTCATGGATGGGAAGAATTAACATCATTAAAATGTCCATACTACCCAAAGCAATCTACATATTCAATGCAATCCCAATTAAAATACCAATGACAGACTTCACAGAAATAGAAAAAATACTTCAAAAATTTATATGGAGCCAAAAACGCCCACGAATAGCCACCATAATCATGAGAAAGAAGAACAAGGTAGGAGGAATCACAATACCGGACTTCAAACAATACTACAAGGCTACTGTCATCAAAACAGCATGGTACTGGCATAAGAATAGACATATAGATCAATGGAACAGAATAGAGAACCCAGAAATTAACCCAGGACTCTATGATCAACTAATATTGGACAAAGGGGGAAGGAACATCCAATGGAGTAAAAACAGTCTCCTCAACAAATGGTGTTGGGAGAACTGGACAGCAACATGCAAAAAGATAAAACTAGACCACCAACTTACACCATACACCAAAATAATCTCAAGATGGATAAAGGCTTTAAACATAAGCAATGCCACCATAAAGGTCCTGGAGAAAAATATAGGCAGTAAGCTTTCGGATATCCTACGCAAAAATATGTTTACTGATACTTCACCAAGGGCAAAGGAAATCAAAGAACGAATCAACAAATGGGACTATATCAAATTGAAAAGTTTCTGTTCAGCTAAAGAAAATATCAGCAAAATTCAAAGGGAATCAACTGTAAGGGAAAACATAATTGCCAATGATACCTCAGACAAGGGTCTGATCTCCAAAATATATAAAGAACTAATGTGACTCAACACCAGGGAGACAGACAGCCCAATTAAAAAATGGGCAAAGGACCTGAACAGACAACTCACTGAGGAAGATATACAAAGGGCCCAGAGGCATATGAAAGAATGCTCAACATCGCTAGTCATCAG
>PVIW01013350.1:0-19812 GCA_004026585.1 Noctilio leporinus
ACTACAAGGCTACTGTCATCAAAACAGCCTGGTACTGGCATAAGAATAGACATATAGATCAATGGAACAGAATAGAGAGCCCAGAAATTAACCCAGGACTCTATGGTCAACTCATATTTGACAAAGGGGGAAGGAACATCCAATGGAGTAAAAACAGTCTCTTCAACAAATGGTGTTGGGAGAACTGGACAGCAACATGTAAAAAGATAAAACTAGATCACCAACTTACACCATACACCAGAATAAACTCAAGATGGATAAAGGATTTAAGTATAAGCAGTGCCACCATAAAGGTCCTGGAGAAAAATATAGGCAATAAACTTTTGTATATCCTACGCAAAAATATGTTTACTGATACTTCACCAAGGACAAAGGAAATAAAAGAACGAATCAACAAATGGGACTATATCAAATTGAAAAGTTTATGTTCAGCTAAAGAAAATATCAGCAAAATTCAAAGGGAACCAACTGTATGGGAAAACATAATTGCCAATGATACCTCAGACAAGGGTCTGATCTCCAAAATATATAAAGAACTAATGCGACTCAGCACAAGGGAGACAGACAGCCCAATTAAAAAATCGGCAAAGGACCTGAACAGACAACTCACTGAGGAACATATACAAAGGGCCCAGAGGCATATGAAAAAATGCTCAACATCACTAGACATCAGAGAGATGCAAATTAAAACTACATTAAGATACCACCTCACACCTGCCAGAATGGCAATCATCAACAAATCAACAAACAACAAGTGTTGGTGAGGATGCAGGGCAAAGGCAACCCTCATGTACTGTTGGTGGGAATGTAGGCTGGTGGAGCCACTGTGGAAAACAGTATGGGGTTTCCTTAAAAAACTAAAAATGGAACTTTTTTGATCCAGTAATTCCACTACTTGGACTATACCCAAAGAATCCTGAAACACCAATTCATAAGAACCTATGTACACCTATGTTCATAGCGGCACTATTTACAATAGCCAAGTGCTGGAAACAGCCTAAGTGCCCATCAGTGGATGATTGGATCAAAAATCTTTAGTACATTTACATAATGGAATTCTATGTAGCAGAAAGAAAGAAGGAATTTGTACCCTTTGCAACAACGTGGATGGAACTGGAGAATATTATGCTTAGTGAAATAAGCCAGTCAGTGAAGGACAAATATCATATGATCTCACCCATTACGGGACAATAATGAGCAAAACTAACAACAAGCAAAACAGAACCAAGTATGTGAATACAAGGAATAGGCCTTCAGTGGTCAGGGGGAAATCGTTTGGGGGGAGGGGGGAGGCAGAGGCAAGAAAGGGGAGCAGCTTAGACAAGAACCTAGTATAAAGGAACCATGGACATGGACAGTAGGTGGGATTGACTTTGGGGGGAATGGGTGGATGGGGAGGGGGACAGAGGGGAGCAAAAAGGGGATGGATGTAATACAACGACAATAAAAAAAAATGAATTTAGTTTTTGAGTCAGTTCCTCCCCATCCCCACAATACAACTCAACTTTATTTTAAGCTACTAGAACTACAACATATTCTTTCTGGAGTTTTTCATCTTAAATAGTAGATTTATTTATTTATTTAGGCTGTGCACAGGTCTTACTACTTTCAGTACCCTCTGTTTTTCCCCAACATGTGTTTTATAAGTTGAAGCCTTCAGAAATAATGGCACTTGCAGTGCTCAGCCAGTCCCCAGAGTAGAAATTATTATGTCTACTAAGGTGAGATAAAAAATAAAATGACCTAGGATTTCAATAATTTTGTAGCATAATATTCTAGCTATTTTTTGTACTTGTGGTTCACTTCCTATGCGATCCTAAACTAACCCCTGAACTATTTAAGAGTCTGTTGAGGTAGAGATTAGGTATGCTTACATCTCAATAATAAAGTTTACTATAACACTCATTCCTTTTCCCAAGCATCCCCAGTTTGGGTGTCTTCATAACTGCAAATGTATATTTTCATGATTTAGTTGAAAGGAATCTCATCTAATTTACATGCTAATATGAGAATATATATTGTCTATGTACATGAATCATATAGTTTAGTAGTTTGCAACTTCCATCCAAATTGGTCTTCATTCTCAGAATCTTTTCTAACCTAAAGATTGACTGATTTCACAACACACCCATGACTAGTTGGTTGCTATTTAAAACATAAATTGCTAACAAAATCTATATATTACACACCTACAAATAAGTACATATTTTATAACAGTGAATAAGAATGATAGCATGTCTTCTATGTAACATACATCCACATTTTCCTTAGGTTTTTCTTCCTCCTTAACTGCATTCGAATTTTGAGTTGTTGCAAGTAACCTGATTTTCCCATATTGTGAAGTGATTCCAGTCTAAGAAAACTTAACCTGCAGTAATGAAGATACAGGTAATACACAAAATTTTACCTTATTTAGTAAAATCTATTTATAACAAGTTCATATTAAAGTATTCATAAGTTAAGGTAGGTTCTTACCATTCAGCTGTCCTATGTCTTTTGATTGGTGCATTTAATCCATATACCTGTGTTCCTATCTGTCTCTGTTTCTTCATCTTCTTAACGCAGACCCTTTAGCATCTCTTGCAATGCTGGTTTGGTGGAGATGTATTGTTTTAGCCTTCTTTTGTCTGGGAAACTCCTTATTTCTCCTTCCGTTTTGAATGACAGCCTTGCTGGGTAGAGTATTCTTGGTTGCAGGCCTTTGTTTTTCATTGCTTGAAATATTTTTTGCCATTCCCTTCTGGATTGTTGTTTTTCTGTTGAGAAATCAGCTGATAGCCTTACTGGAGCCCCCTTGTATGTTATTAGCTGTTTCTCTGTTGCTGCTTTTAGGACTCTTTCCTTGTCTTTGAAATTTGCCATTTCCATTATGATGTGTCTTGGCATGGGCCTGTTTGGGTTCCTCTTTATTGGAACCCTCTGTGCTTCCTGAGTTTGCATGACATTTTCTCTCCTCAAGTTAGGGAAGTTTTCTGTCATTACTTTTTTCTTTTCTTTTTTTTTTTAATTTAATTTTATTGTTGTTGTATTACATCCATCCCCTTTTTGCTCCCTTCATTACTTGTTCCAACAGGTTTTCTATCCCTTGTTCCTCCTCTTCTCTTTCTGGTATCCCTATGATACAGATGTTATTACTTTTCATGTTGTCCTGCAGCTCTCTTAAAAACCTCTGCATTCTTTTTCCATCTTTTTTCATTTTGTTGCACTGCCTGGGATTTTTTTCTACATTGACCTTCAGCTCGATGATCTGATCCTGTTTACTCTAGCCTGCTTTTGATTCCTTCTACTGTGTTCTTCAATTCAGAAATTGTATTCTTCATTTCCTCCTGGCTCTTATTGATGGTTTCTAGGTCCTTTTCAATGCTGCTGTAGTTCTCAGTAAGTTCCTTGTAGCTTTCCCAGAGTTGTTTGTAGTTCCCGTCGAGTTGTTTGTAGTTCTCTTTGAACTCACTGAGCACGTTGAGTTTCTCTATCATCATTATTTTGAATTCCATGTCTGCAAGGTTGCTTGCCTGTATTTCATTTTGCACTTTTCCTGGGGATCCCTCCTTTCTATTTGCTGAGGGTTTGTTTCTTTGTCTCTCAATTTTAGGTGACTCTTGTTTGATTCTGCTTCTTTGATTGGTCAGCTTTGACTTACTGTCATAGTGGGGTGACCTTCTGTGATTTAGAGGTGCATGTTTTTTACTTCCTGGATCTGTGCTTGGTGATGTCAGCTTGTGTCCCAGTCTGGGCCTAGTCAGCCAGTTGGAGACTACCAGAGATCCACTGTCTTTGTCTCCTTTAGTTGTTAATCCAATCAGTCTGTGATCATTGGTCAACTTTAGGCACTTCTGGGTAAGGGGATGAATTCAGTCATTAATCTAATCAACCTGTGCTTGAGATCCAGTTTAGGCACTGCTGGATGGGGTGGATTAATTCCTATGTGTGGGGCTTTGGTTTCCCCTCAGGCTCCCATACTTTGGAGAAGAGTAGTCTGCAGGCTGTATGGGGGCGGGGGGTGGATCAGCACCTGACTTACGACTGCTTCCTCAGCTCTCCCCCTAAAGCCACTGCCCCAAACTTTCCCCAAGCTTCTCTAGTCCATTCTGCCCTTTCTCTGCTCAGCTTTGTTGCTGTAGGCTGGGAAGCCCAGTTGGGGGTTTACATCCCACCCTTCTCAGGTGGAGCCTCCTGCTGCTTAGGTGCTTTTCCATCCCTTCAGCCGCATTTGAGTGCCCTGCCAGCCCTCTTGGGTCTCTGTGTCTCCTACCAGTCAAGTTGTGATGAATTGGCTCTCCTGTTCTGTCCATGGTAATGAGGCTTCTCTCCAGTTAGTGTTCTGTTGGTTGTTCTGGATGATTTCTCCCTAATTAATTTGTAATTCCAATTTGGTGTTGGGAGAAGATTGGTGTAGCTCCCCTTACTCCTCAGCCATCTTGGTTCTCTTAATTCTATTCTTAATCTTCAAATGTAATGTCCAAATTGTTTCCATATTATCTCCAAATGTAATGTTGAGTATAAAAGACCCTCATTTCTGCATCTTACCTTCAATGGAAAAAACTAGGTGCTTGACTGATTTTATCTTAAACTTACATTTCATTGATCAGTAGTATTTTTCAATGAGTGCTATTTGCCAGTTTTAGTTTATTTCTCCCATGTGTTATTGAAGAGTAGAGAACAGAAGATTTCTTGCGATAAGTTGGTATATTAAGGATTCACAGAAAGGAGGAAGAGGGTTAAAGGTAAGTGGGACTACTGCCATGGCTATGTATATGTGACACCTTGATGATATGTGTGTATGCATGAGGCAATGACTATCTGAGATGGAAGGGTGAGATATAAAGAGCAAAGGACAATATATAAAAGATTGATGCTGGAGGAGGGGATTATGCCACATCTGATGGAGAAGAAAGGAGATGGTGGGGAAGATATGTCAACACTCATTTTCCTAGTAGCGTAGAATAACCATCCAATGTAAATAGGGAAGAGCCAATGGACTTAGTGTACAAAGTAAAACTTGAGGGAGTGAATGTGGCATGTGGACATAGTTTTTTAGGCTTTCAGAAATTTGGTAAAAATGGGTAGTTGTAAACATTTTAAAATTGAGAAATGTTTTGAGAAAACTTGAGTTTCTGGCTTCTCTAAAAAATTCTGAACCTATGTGTTGAACATTTATTATGTACATGTTATATTAAAATGTAACTTTGGTTAAAACACCCTTAAGTGCAAATTAACTCAAATCCTATGTAAGCTCCATATGGAAGGTACCGTAATTTATTATTTTAGAATTGAGGAAACTGAAACAGTTACTGGCCTTAGATCACACAGGTATTAAATGGCAGAGCCAGGATTCAAATTCAGAGAATCCGGCTTCAGTGTCCACTTTCTTAAGTATGTTATGTTATTGCCCTTTTTTAAAATATTGGGCTCACAATTCTGCATGGCAACATCTGGATGTAGGTAGGTAATATCTGCCTCTTGAAATTCAATATGTGTTCTCATGTTTGTCTCAGTATTCTTTTGCATTCCCTTTTGTAGTGTACCTGCTCCTTTTCATTCATTCACATTACCTGCTGGGCCACTGAAGGCATTTGAGTGTTTGATTTCTGATGTACAAGGAAAGGGAAGAAGGATTCTATTTGTTGTTCATATCAAAAAATTCTTGCAAGAACTTTTCATTACTTTGTAGAGTCCTTCAACGTGACAGCTCTGGATTAAAAGGTTTTACCATTTGGTTACCCAGAGGGCCTAACTTTTTGCAGTAGCTTCAAAGAATGAATATATGAACAAATGAAGTTACTGTGAAAATTCAAGAATTAGATTTATGAATAGATTAGATAAACTTTAAGGTTTCTATTGCTCTGAACTTCTGGTTTAGTAATCCAAAACAGCATCCAGCCCTGGCTGGTAGCACAGTGGAAAGGCATCAGCCTGCGAAACCAAAGGTCTCTGGTTTGATTCCCAGCCAGGACACATAACCAGGTTGCAAGCCAGGTCTCCAGCCAGGTCCTTAACTGGAGGCAAGTGAAAAAGGCAACCATACATTGATGTCTTTCTTCCTCTCTGCCTCTCTTCCTTCCCTTCTCTCTAAAAATAATAAAAGAAAAATCTTTTTAAAAAACACTATTTGATAGACTTTAGTAGTTAAGTGCCAGGATTCTTCCTTGGGCTAAATATTGTCAGCAGTCAAATACATAGACCCTAAAGCTCAAATTTTTAAGTTAAAATTATTTCTTCAACCTAGGGCAAATTATTGAACTTTTCTGTGATTCAGATTTTCCAACTATAAATAAAACTAATTATAGCACTTTTTTCAGAGGTGAAGATTAAATAGCATGTAGTAAGTTTTAGTTATTGGCATTATTACTCTTAACACCTAGCATTTGCTCTATGCTTGTTATTACAGGTCTAATAGGTATGTATTCTCCCAACTTGGCTAGAGAGGTTATGATGCTTCTGAAAGTCATACAGATAGCACTTGTTTTTTCTGTTTTGTGACTATTTCTCTTTTCACATGAATATTTAATATTC
The DNA here is from genome assembly GCA_004026585.1 of Noctilio leporinus. Taxonomy (NCBI): domain Eukaryota; kingdom Metazoa; phylum Chordata; class Mammalia; order Chiroptera; family Noctilionidae; genus Noctilio; species Noctilio leporinus. Next base: position 6,514 of record PVIW01013350.1, read on the forward strand.
CCAATTATAATTTATCAAACAAAATATAGAGTAAAAGCTACTAGCATTATGTGTTGTCAGGAAGGTCAGAGATTAAGTATTATTTGCTTCAAACTAATTTCCTGAGGGGTGATAAATTATTTTAACAATTTCATATATGTAAGTTTGGTTATGGGAATCTGCAAAAAGCTGAGAGATCTAGAAATTAAAGAGGAATTATTATTTAAGTCATTTGCTGACTCACCAACAGGGTTAGTTTATGCAAATTTAATTAGTAAAGAAACCCATATGGGATTTTAGTAAAGCCATTCCACCTGGATCATTGTCATTATATAATTTAATACATATGTAACCAGAGACACCTATCTATGCTGCATTATAAGCATAGACATATAGGTCTATGAATATACAGTAGGTCTAAGGAATATAGATCACAGATTTATTAAAGAAATGATTTACTGTTTTAGGAAATTACTCTAACATGTTTATTAAAAATTTTTGTGTGAGTACAATTGGAGAAAATAGGACCTCCTACCAGATCCGAGAAAAAGAAAGTGATTAAATTTGCATTATAATGACGGCAGGAGACTTGAAATGAGGTAGAATCATTTTTATTATGATGAGTTTCCTGGAAATTACATAAACATTTGAGAGCTAAAAATATAACAACCTGCCTGAGCCCCTGTGCATGTCACAGGTAGCAGTACATACTGGGAGACATTATGCATGTCTATGGTCACCAAAAATCTTGGAAGGCCTCTTTTCCCACTGTGAAGAACATTGACCACATACTAGCTTGTTGTATTGAAAGAGGTACAGAACTCAAGTGTGGGTTTTCTCCATCAAATTGTGTAGCCAGCTCTTTCATTTTTTAATATTTCTCTTCTCTCTACATCCCTCAATGACTCCTATTCCCTAATACTTAACTATTTGAAAGAATATGCTAATGTGATTATAGCTCTCAGAAAACTGGTTTCTATTCAGTCCTCTGTACAAGCCTGATTACCTCAACAGCACTTTAAAATGTTAGGGAAGCTCAAGTGGCCTCAGCTATCCTTTGCTACTTTGGTTTGTCTGACAAGACCACTACTCAGCAATCCTTAAAGCTGCTGGACTAGATATTAGCAGCCATTGGTCTCTGTGACAGTAAAGTTTAGGGTTTAGGTTTTATTTTTCCTGATGCTAGAGAACCAATCACTTCAGCAATATTATCAGGAACAATACCTCCCTACCACCACAAACAGTGGTAACAAAGATGGCTATCTGCTACAGAGTGGGAGAAAGCCAAAATCCACCCCCCTCTGCAGTTTGGGGATGGGGGTGGGGGTGGGGTGAGACTAGGTGGACTAGCCTTTGTTCTTTTCACACCAAGAAAATGAGTGGTTACCCCTGGCTGGTGGCACAGTGGATAGGGGACTAGCCTGCAAACCCAAAATTCACTGGTTCGATTCCCAGCCAGGGCACATAACCAGGTTGCAAGCCAGGTCTCCAGCCAGCTCTGTAGCTAGAGGCAGGTGAAAAGCAACCATACATAGATGTCTTTCTCCCTCTCTGCCTCTCTCCCTTTCCCTCTCTATAAAAATAATAAATAAAATATTTTAAAAAAGAAAATAGAGAATAGTGATGAAAAGGGTTATAGTACTGTGCAAAATTCTGTCAGTGGTCAGAACTGTTTACTGTACACATTACGTCAAAATTAAAGGGGATTTAAAATAGAGGACTGCCATCAATCTTTGGGCTCCCCGAGATGTACGTGCAGAAAGGGACTCCTTCACTCTCCTGGATGGACCTCAGACAGACAGGATTTAACGGCACAATTACATCTTTAATATAAATCTGCATACCCCTCAAATAAAATACCTTTCCTTTTCACCAAGCTCTGTTATTAAGAGTCATTCCTGGTGGTGGGCTAAATGAAGCCAATTAAAAATGAGGACCCCCCTAAAGGGTCCTGTTACATATCCAGCCCACCTCTCCCAGATCCCTCAAAGGCACAGGCATTCATCCAGGAGAAAAAGTTGTTCAAAACTGAAGTAAACAGAACATGGCCTACTACCATTCGTTGTTGAGACAGGATACTAAGAAGCTAGGAAAATGCCTTGGCAGGTGGAATAGAGAAACTGAGACAGATAGATGAGCAAAATGGTCAAGCATTTTACAGTCAGATGCACAGGGTAACCAGGAGGCAAACTGGGAAAACAAGGACCTCAACCCAGGGTAACTTCTCCCCTGCCCTTTCCTCACTGGAGATAACACCTAGGAGATAATGTGTAGGCCTCAGTTGTGTTTCACTTCCTGGCCCAGAAAAGCAGCAAAACCAGGTGGGTGATGCTAGGACCAACTGCAATGACTAACCCCCTGTCCTATCAGTGACCAATCAGTGGAGACCATAACCCTGAAAAAACACACCTGGAGAACTGATGAATGTTCCGCTGAAATCCTTCTCTAAAACCTCCCCTAGGATTCCTGTCTGCAAGAGATAAAAGCCTCAAGACAAAGGTTTCAGCATTCCAGGCTCTCCTTGTGGGCGGTTCCCTTTCCCTCCTTCTTCCACTTCTTTCTTCACAGGCTTGAATCTCCTAAACCCTAAGGCAATAGGCAGTGAGCAGCTTGGCCCAGGCTAATCCCTGGAACCTGTCCGCAAAGCCCCCTTTTGTCTGACTCCCCAGTGAGCTAAGGCAGCCCAGCCTAGGCTACCCTGTTACTTCTATGCTATGCCCTTCCTTGTTTTATTGTCCACAGCTTTATTATATGTATCCTCTTAACCACCTGGATTCAAGTTGTGAAATCTTTCTTACATCAAGTCAAAAACCCACACACTACCAGCTGGCCCTGGGTAGACCCACTCAGGGCTACATCCCCTGTCTAGTAACATTGTCACCTGTCCTATATGTTACAAGACTGACCACTGACCTGGGTTTGGCCCCTGTTTGCTTTTAACATATTTGAATAAAATTGTTGAAAGATTCATATCTTATTCTAATATCTTTCACTTTCTGATCTATACTTTTAAGTCATGCTCACCACAGTTCCCTCAGATTAAATGCCTTAAATAAATAAACTCTAGGAATTCACTACATAATCTTGGTTGCCTTACTACAATTTTACTTAGATATTATATCTCAGAGACATTTCCCCTGACCACTCTAGTTAAACTAAAATCTGTCCTATCACTCTGTTCTCTTATACTACTTTAGAATTTCTTGTTACTAATTAACAGTATGTGCCTTTTTTGTATTTTTTCCAATTGGGAAGGGAAGTTCCACCCATGTGAACCTTTTCTGTTGTATTCTCCACTAGGTGGCCAATGCCTAGAAGGCATAGTAGGTAAATCACTATCTGTTGAGTATAGGAATAAATCAGATTGCAGATGGATGCTATCCTTTGTTCACTGATAATTTATATTGATAATGTATTTCCCCCTTTCCATGTTCATATCCCATTAACGCTGATAAAAGTTTTGGAGTTCCTGCAAGTGTTTAACCTTGTAGATTTTTATGCTTTTTAGCATTTTCTGAAATCTTAATTCTTAAATCTGTTCTCTCTTCTTTTCTCTAAATTCACTTTGAGGACAAAATTGCAGAAGGTAGCCAAAAAGAAAGACATAAAAAGATATAAAGAGAATAATATCCTGTAGGGAAGCAGGATATTGAACAAAAAAGAGCATGGATTATAGTCAGAATCCTGAGTTCAAGTCCTAACTTGGCCAGATCATTTAGTGTCTTTGCGGCTATAGATAAGTTGCATAATTCCTCTAAGCCTCATCTACAAATTGGGGTCAATAATAGCATCTATTTCATGGGGTTTTGTAAGGATTAAATAACCTAATATCTCTACTATTAATGTTAATTCTCTCTCTGCCTATGTATAGTTTACCTCCTGATTTTCCTTTCCTACCTAGCTTTCCATAAGGAAAAACAGTATGTTCCTATAGGTGAGATACATAATACTTTGCTGGCCCAACATATCCCCCTTCCCCCACCCATACCTCAATTCTGGTCAAAACAAAATTTAAAAAAAAGGATAGAAAATCACACATAAAACTAGAAAGTCAGGTCTAGGAAGACTTGCAAAAGATCTTTTCTCAGAACAATATTCTACGTGTTGGTTAAACATTACATGCACAGGTTGCCTTAGCAAACATTATAGCTCTTTCATAACTTTTACAGCCTGCCTCTGGAAGAAAGATCCACAGAACTTGATAACCAAAAAATATAAATTCTGTCCAAATGAACCTTCTTAATGAATCCTGAAACATTAACAATAACTACCATTCATTGAGCACACAATATGTGCAAGTCACTTGAATAAATATGTTATCTACTGCCTCAGGTGATCCTCACAACCGCATTTTTGAAGTAGGTGCCTTTATTATCCTTGTTTTATCGTTTAGGAAACAGAAGCTCACATGAGTTAAATAATTTGTCCAAAGTTCTTACAGCTAGAAATTGGGGAGTTGGGGTTTAAACAGAAGAAATTTGGGACTACAGCCTAACCATAATACTTCTCAGCCAACATGCCAGGCTCCTGTCTAAAACCTTTCATTGAACCCTATTTTGATAATATTAGAAGTAACCTAATCTCTGTCCATATGTTTTCATATTCTTTTTTTAAGTTATAATTTTTTTATTTTATTTTAAAATTATATAGTAAAATTAACTTTTTGATGTACAGTCCTATTCATTTGAATACATGTATATAGATTTGTATATCTCCACAAAAATCAATTCTCATTGCACCTAAGAAATTTAACAAAAATATAAAATAATATGCAGTTCAAACTCAATTTTTTCTAATTATCCCCAAATTTATAACATTTTTGAAAATCATCTCTATATATTAATATACTTGATGGATTCATGCATACAAACATATATCCATTATTTTATTTTTAAGAACCATATGATTTTACTCATATAAAATATCTAACAGGAAGCAACAAGCAAACAAGGCAAGAACTACAAAGACGCACACAACCGTATGGTGGTCACCAGAGGGGAAAGGGGGTGAGAGAATGATTAAAGAGAGTTAAGGTAGACCAATATTTGGTGATGGAAGGGGACTAGTCTTTGTGAGGAGCACAGAATGAAAAAATACAGATGGTGTATTACAGAATTGTATACCTGCAACTTATATATTGTTAAGCTATGTCTCCCTGATAAAATAAGTAATGCAAAAGAATAGTGTATCTTCAGTGAGCGAGAGTGAGAGAGAGGCGGGGGAAGGGAAGGGAAGGGAAGGGAAGGGAAGAGGAAAGAGAAGGGAAAGGAAGGAAAGGGAAAGGAAGGGAAAGGAAGGGAAGGGAAGAGGAAAGAGAAGAGAATCAGAAGGAGGAGGAAGAGGAGGGGAAGAAGCAACTGCTGCCAGGCTTTCTAAATTAAATGAATCTGAGCTAATAGGAATATACCCGCTCCAGAAATGATGACTACAAATGCAAAGAGGGAAGCAACAGGAGCTGGTAAAGTTACCCAAACCTGTATGTTTTTTGAAAAGTTATAAACAGTTTTTTTTTTAACAAGGTCACCTAATGAAATTTTACTCTACTATACATTTCATATTCTTCCCCCTCTTTGTTGTCAATTCCTAAGCTCTCCAACAATTATTTGGGTTGTTTTAAATATTCTTCTTGCTCAGAGATCTTCACACTTGACTGATAATCAGAATCTCCTCTGCAGTTTAAAAACACACTTTATACACGCAGATGCATAAACACACACATAAAGAAAGGGTCTCATTCCTAGTGTCTCTTAGAAAATCTAATTCCTGGGGTTAGTAATCAGTATTTCCCTCTGTCCCAGTTTTTCTGAGATTCAGGGCCCTGACTGGTCTCTGCCTCCAATCTATTGCAGTCCACCTCCACTGTGATCCAGACCAGCCCATGAAATCTAAATCTAATTGTGCTGCTCTTCTTCATTATTTCTTTTTTAAATTTAATTTTATTATTGTTTTATTACATCCATCCCTTTTCCTTCCCTCTGTCCCCTTCTCCACCTACCCACTCCCCCGAATGTCAATCTCACTTGTTGTCCATGTCCATGGTTCTTCCATACTGGTTCCTTGACTAAACTGCTCCCCTTCTTTGCCTCCTTCTCTTCCCTCCCTTCTTCCCCCTCCCCTCTGCCCACTGGAGATCTATTCATTGTATTCATGTATCTGGTTCTGTTTTGCTTGTTTGTTTTGTTCATTATTGTCCTGAAATGGGTGAGATCATATGGTATTTGTCTTTCAATGACTGGCTTATTTCACTAAGCGTAATACTTTCTAGTTCCATCCATGTTGTTGCAAAGGTTAGGAGTTCCTCTTTATTTCTGCAGTGTAGTATTCCATTGTGTAAATGTACCCAAGTTTTTTGATCCAACCATCCACTGATGGGCACTTAGGCTGTTTCCAGCACTTGGCTATTGTAAATAGTGCTGCTATGAACAGAGGGGTACTTAGGTTCTTATGAATTGGTGTTTCAGGATTATTCGGGTATAGTCCTAGTAGTGGAATTGCTGGATCAAAAGGCAGTTCCATTTTTAGTGTTTGAAGGAAACTCCATACTGTTTTCCATAGTGGCTGCACCAGCCTACATTTCCACCAACAGTGCACCAAGGTTCCCTTTTCCCCACATCCTTGCCAACACTTGTTGTTTGTTGATTTGTTGATGATTGCCATTCTGACAGGTGTGATGTGATATCTTATTGTGGGTTTAATTTGCATCTCTCTGATGGTTAGTGAGGTTGAGCATTCTTTCATATGCCTTTGGGCCCTTTGTATGTCTTCCTCAGTGAGTTGTCTGTTCAGGTCCTTTGCCCATTTTTAATTGGGCTGTTTCTCTGGTGTTGAGTCTCATTAGTTCTTTATATATTTTGGATATGAAACCCTTGTCTGAGGTATCATTGGCAAATATGTTTTCCCATACAGTTGGTTCCCTTTTAATTTTGCTGGTGTTTGTTTTCATATTCTTTATAACAAAGTATCCCTGCCCCTACTCCTTACTCTACACCCTGTATTCTCACTACATTGTCCCCTCATTACCTGTTAACTAATCTATGCTTCTGCTTTTACTCAGGTATTTCATCTTTCTAAAAGCCCCATTTTCTAGGCTGCTCTGGTGGTTCTCAAACTTGAATGTGCATCAGAATCTCCTGGGTGCATTGGTAAAATACAGATTGCACTTTTTTGGTTTTGTCCCCATTCTGGCCATATCCCTCATAGGTTTTCTCTTCCCTCTTACAACCTATACCCTTAAAAACTCTAGAAACAACACAACAAACAGACACTAGAAGTCTCTAAAAAGTGAAAAGGAGAAGGTACACTGTAAGAGAATTCAGGACTTGAGGAATAATACTGTAGTAATTTTCCCTGGAACTTCTTATTGTCTACCACACATACCAAAGAGGGCTCTGCAGGAGCCTCCAACCTGGAACCACCAACAAGCAGATATGAGAAAACAACAACAACAAAAAACTTCAAGAAGATTTTATTTCCCCTAGCCAAATTTTTGAGACAAGTGTGGCCTAAAGCACACGCGTGCGCACGCGCACACACACACACACACACACACAACCCTTTTTACAATACTACTGTACTTCATCCAAACACCAGTAACAACCACTGTCCCAGACACACTTTCCCAGTGGATTCAGCAGCACCGAGTTGGGAGCTGATCTCCCTCCCTTTCCCCATGGAACCAGATGACATTATTCTCTCTCTCCAGGTGGTTTTGCAGGGACAATTACGAAGCTGATATTATATCCCCTTGCAGAACCAGTCAGCACTCTGATTACCCAGCCAGATGGTTTTGGCAGGCTAAGCAGAGAGCTAACCTTGTATCCCTTGAGCAGCAGAAGCAAGTAGTTCAACAGAAAGGCTTCAATTGCCTTTCAAGGGTAGGGTCAGTAGGTATAAGTAGAGATCTGATAGTAAGTTGTCCCCCAGTAGAATCATGAGGTGCTTTGATTCCTCAGCCAGGATAGTGTCAACAAGGTTCAATGGTAAATTAGTCCTCCACCTCCACTGTGCATCAATGAGACTGAGCAGGGTGGTCTCAGCCAGGGCAAGTTAGCATTCCACTTTCCAGTCATTCATGGTGTCAGTATGTCCAATGGGAAGGTGAACTTCTACACCCTCCCAGCAGCGAAAAAACTGAAATAGGTAGTGTGATGCAGGGCTAGTCAGAACTTGTACTCTCAATACCACCACCACTTTCAACAGGGTCATGTGGAGAGCCCTCACTCATACCTGGCATCAATGAAAGGTTGTGTGAGGTGGAGCTAATAGTACTTCTTTCTTACCCTTGTTTCAGCAAGCTGAATGGGGAATCTAAGAATCTTCCCTCACCTGGCTTCAAAGAGGTAAAAACAGGCAGAAAGAGGTAGGAACTGGAATTAGTCAACATTCCTCTTTTCCTCATTCTTCCCAGCCCCAGTTTCAGGAGGACCAGAGAGTGTGTAAACTCCCACTCTCACTGTGCATCATCTTCGTGCTGACATCTGAGGTCAGCAATGTCCAGACAGGAGCTGCGCTAACACACCCACATGGAAGTAACAAAGTGATGTGAATTGGCTACCCATCTTCACTAAGAAAGTGTTGAAGGAGCTAAGAACAGAGCTAAACTTCCATCTTCTTCAGCAATGGCGCTTTTAGTTTGAGGCAGTGTTCCACTTTTGCTGGAATGGAATCTGGGTGCACAGAGGATAACATATGCATTCACACATTCACTGTGCCCTCAAGTTATGCCTGAACAAGAAGAAGAGGAGAAAGTGGAGGAAGAAGAGGAAGAGAAGAAAAAGGAGAAGGTATTTAAAAAAGCTCAGGAATCTCATTATATCCAAAATATCCAAATACAATAGGAAAATTTTTGTCATATCAAGAACCAGAAAAACTATGAATTGAAGAATAAAGGGCAATCTACAAATACCAACAATGTATGAATCAGTGTTAAAATTAATTGAAAAGAATATTTAAAAATTTTTATTTATTATTGTCGTATTACAATTGTCTCGTTCCTCCCCCCATTGCTCTTCCCTGCCCCCACAATTGTCTCATATCCTCTCATTGCTCTCCCCTGCTCCACTCCCTGCTCTCTCTTTCTCAGTCAATCCCCAGCTCATTGTCCATGTCTATGAGTCCTCCACACCAGCTCCTCATCTGATCCTTTCCCCCACTTTCCCCCTATTCCCCCTCCCCCCTTTTTTCCTATGTCTCTTGTTGCTTTCTGCTCACCTGAATGTTTTGTTCATTAGTCTCCTGTATTAAGTGAGAATATGTGGTATTTAACTTTTGTTGCTTGGCTTATTTCACTAAGCATGATACTCTCCAGTTCCATCCATGCTATTGAAAATGGTAGAAGTTATTTCTTTCTGCTGCCTAGAACTCCATTGTGAAAATGTACCAAAGTTTTTTGATCCATTCATCCACTGAAGGGCACTTAGGTTGTTTCCAGCACTTGGGTATTGTAAATAGTGCTGCTATGAGTATAAGGGTGCATAGGTTCTTCTGAATTGGTGTTTCAGGTTTCCTCAGGTATAATCTTAGCAGTGGAATCACTGGGTCATAAGGTAGTTCTATTCTTAGTTTTTTGGAGGAAATTCCATATTGTCTTCCATAGTGGCTGTATTAGCTTGCATTCCCACCAGCAGTGCACCAGGGTTCCCTTTTCCCCACATCCTCGCCAGCACTTATTGTTTATTGATTTGTTGATGATGGCCATTCTGACAGGTGTGAAGTGGTATCCAATTATGGTTTTAATTTGCATCTCTCTGATGGCTACTAATGTTGAGCATTCTTTCATGGGCCCTTTGTATGTATGGAGAAGTGTCTATTCAGGTCCTTTGCCCATTTTTAAATTGTGTTGTCTGTCTCCCTGGTGTTGAGTCGCATTAGTTTTTATATATTTTGGAGATGAAATCCTTGTCTGAGGCATCATTGGCAAATATGTTTTCCCATACAGTTCATTACCTTTTCATTTTGCTGATTTTTTTTAAAGCTGAGCAGAAACTTTTCAGTTTGATGTAGTCCCATTTGTTTATTTGTTCTTTTATTTCCCTTACCCTTGGAAAAGTACATTTTGGTGAAAATATTGTTGCATGGAATACCTAAAATTTCACTGCCTATATTTTCCTCTAGGACTTTTATGGTGTCATGGCTTATACTTAAGTCCTTTATCCATCTTGAGTTTATTCTGTTATATAATGTAAGTTGGTAGTCTAGCTTTTTTTTTTTTTTTTTTGCATGTCCCTGTCCAGTTCTCCCAAGACCACTTGTTGAAGAGGTTATGTTTATTCCATTTTATGTTCCTTACCCCTTTGTTCAATATTAATTTACCATAGAGTCCTTGGTTTATTTCTGGGTTCTCCATTCTATTCCATTGATCTACCTGTCTACTCTTATGCTAGTGCCAAACTGTTTTGATTACAGTGGCCTTATAGTATAGCTTGACATCTAGTGTTGTGATCCATCCAAATTTGTTCTTCCTCAAGATTGCTGTGACTAATCCTGGTCATTTTTGGCTCCATGTAAATTGTGGAATAATTTTTTTAGATTTGTGAAATATATCCTTGATATTTTAATAGGGATTGCATTGAATCTATAAATTGCTTTTATATGGACTTTTTAATGGGGTTAATTCTTCCCATCCATGAACATGGTACATGCTTCCATTTATTTATATCTTCCTTAATTTCTTCAGTGTTCTGTAGTTTTCCAAATGTAGGTCTTTTACCTCCTTGGTGAAGTTTATTTCTAAGTAACTTCATTTTTCTTGTTATAATAAATGAGATTTGTCTTCTAGCTTCTGTTTCTGACATTTCATTGCTGGTATACAAAAATTCCTTAAATTTCTGGATATTGAGTTTACATCCAGCTATTTTGCTAACTTTGCCTATTAGGTTGCGTAGTTTTTTGGTGGGATCTATCAGGTTTTCTATGTACATTATCATGTCATCTGCAAGTAATGACAGTTTTACTTCCTTTCCAATTTGGATGCATTTGATTTCTTTTTCTTTTCTGATCACTATGGCTAGAACTTCCAAAAATGATGTTGAATAGAAGTGGAGAGAGTGGACATCCTTGTCTTGTTGCTGATCTTAGGGGGAAAGCTCTTAGTTTTTGTCCATTGAATCTGATGTTGGCTGCAGGTTTCTCAAATATGATCTTTATTATGTCAAGGTATGCTCCCTCTATTCCCATTTTGTTGAGGGTTTTGATCATAAATTGGTGCTGTACTTTATCAAATGCCTTTTTGGCATCTATTGATATAATCATATGATTTTTGGTTTTCATTTTTGAATGTGATGTATTATGTTTATTGATTTGTGAATATTATACCATCCTTGCATCCCTGGAATGAATCCCACTTGATCATGGTGTATGATTTTTTAATGTATTGCTGGATCTGCTTTGCCAATATTTTGTTGAGGATTTTAGCATTTATGTTCATGAAGATATTGGCCTGTAGTTTTGGTTTTTTTTTTTTTTTTTTTTTTCTGTGTTGAGTCTTGACCTGGTTGTGAAATTAGAATAATACAGGCCTCCTCATAGGAAGAATGTGGGAGTCTTTCCTCTTCTTGTATTTTTTGGAATAGGTTGAGAATAGGTTCTTCCCTAAATGTTTGGTAAAATTTGCCTTTGGGGCCATCCTTTCTGGGTCTTTTGTGTGCTGGGAGTTTTTTAATTACTGCTTCAATTTCACTAGCTGTTATTGGTTTATTCAGGCTTCCTGTTTCTTCTTGATTCAGCTTTGGAAGATTATATGTTTCCAGAAATTTATCCATTTCACCCATGTTGTCAAGTTTCTTGTTATGTAGTTGTTTATAGTAATTTCTTACAATCCTTTGTATTTCTGTGGTACCAGTTGTGATTTCTGCTCTTTTGTTTCCGATTTTATTTATTTGGGTCCTTTTTCTTTTTTTCTTGATGAGTCTTGTTAACGTCTTGTCAGTTTAGTGTATCTTTTCTAAGAACCAGCTCCTGGATTTACTGATCCTTTGAATTGTTCTTTTAGTCTCAATGTCATTTAGTTCTGCTCTGACCTTAATTATTTCCTACCCTCAACTTGTTCTGGGCTTTGCTTATTGTTGTTCCTCTAGGTCTTGTAGCTTTATGCTTAGGTTGTTTATTTGAGATTCTTCTATCCTTTTTATGTAGGCCTGTATTGTTATGAACTTTCCTCTCAAGACTGCCTTCACCATGTTCCAAAGCTTTTGGGCTGTTGTGTGTTCATTTTCATTTGTTTCCAGAAACTTTTTTACCCCCAAAGATTTTATTTATTATTTTCCAGAGAAGGGGGAAGGGAGAAAGGTAGAGAAAGAAAGAGACATCAATGTATGGTTGTCTTTCACCTGTCTCCAGCTATAGACCTGGCTGGAGACCTGGCTTGCAACCTGATTATGTTGCCCTGGCTGGGAATCGAACCAGCAACCTTTGGGTTCTCAGGCCTGTGCCTTATGCACTGTGCCACCAGCTAGGGCGTGTTTCCAGAAACTTTTGTTTCTTCTTTGATCTCATTGTTAACCCATTCCTTACTTAATAGCATGTTATTCAGGACCCATGTATTGGAATACTTTTGAGTTTTTACCTTGAGGTTGGTTTCTAGTTACAAGCCATTACAATCTGAGAAGATACTTGGTATGATTTCAATTTTCATGAATTTGTGGAGGCTTTCTTGTATCCACCCATGTGGTTTATCTTTGAGAATATTCCATGTGCATTTGAAAAGAATATATATTTTTCTTCTTTGGGATGAAAAGTTCTGTATTTATCAGTTTAGATAAAATGGTCTTGAGTGTTGTTCAATGCTACAATATCCTTGGTGTTTTGGGGGTTTTTTTTGTTTTGTTTTTTTGTTTTGCCTTTAAGATCTGTCCATTGATGATAATGGGGTATTAAAATCCCCTACTATTAATGTGTTGCTGTCTTGAAGTCCTACAAGATTTTCCTTACATATATGGGTGCTCCTATGTTGGGTTGGGTGCATATACGGTTACAAGGGTTGTATCTTCTTGGTGGATTGTTTCCTTAAGTGTTATGAAATGCCCTTCTTTGTCTCTTTCTATGGCCTTCATTGTGAAATCTATTTCACCTACCCCAGCCTTTTTTTCATGTCCATTTGCTTGAAATGTATTTTTCCATCCCTTCACTTTCAGTCTATGTCAATCTTTTGTTCTGAGGTGGGTCTCTTGTAGACAGCATATATGTGGGTCATGTTTTCTTATCCATTCACCTACCTATGTCTTTTTATTGGTGCATCTAACCCATTTATGTTTAAGGTTATTATTAACAGGTACTTCTTCAATGACATTTTCCCCCATTGTTCCTGTGTTCCTCTCTGTTTCT
>PVIW01013351.1:0-27730 GCA_004026585.1 Noctilio leporinus
CGCGTTCCCTACTGCGTTTGCCCTCGCTGCCCGCACTTCACTGCTGAGACTTCCAGTCGCCAGGGAGCCTGAAACTGGCCCCAGTCAAACGCGCCCCTCTGGGCAGAGCCGCCCCTGCCCAGAGCCGACCTCGGCCCGCCGGCCGGTCGGTCGGGAACGCCTCACCTACTGTCCCGCTGGCCTCCTCTGCCTCTGGGCTGTGCTCCCCTGTGTCCAGATGCTGTCCGTTCCAATCCCTAGGGTCCTGAAGACATCTCACGCTCCTTATCCTGTCCTCTAGCTGCTTTGGTACTTGAGAACACCATCAGCACTGCTCTCTACTCTGTCGCCATCTTCCCTCCTGTTGTCATTTTAATGTTCATAGTTTTGCTCTTCTTTTTCTTAAGTAAGTCCCTTTAACATTTTATATAATAATGATTTGGTGATGATAAACTTTATCGTTTTACCTTGGCTGAGAAGCACTTTATTTGTCCTTCCATTCTGAATGATAGCTTTGCTGGATAGAGTAATCTTGGTTATGGGTCCTTGCTTCTCATCACTTTGAATACTACTTTCCAGCCCTTCTGGCCTGCAAAGTTTCTTTTAAGAAATCAGCTAATGGTCTTATAAGACCCCCTTTGTAGGTAACTGTTCTTTTCCCTAGCTGTTTTTCTCTATCTTTAATCTTGCATTTTAGTTATGATGTGTCTTGGTGTGGACCTCTTTGGGTTTATCTTGTTTGGGACTCTTGGTGCTTCCTGGACTTGTATGTCTATTTCCTTTGCCAAATTAGGGAAGTTTTCCTTCATTATTTTTTCGCCCACATTTTCAATTTCTTGCACTTACTCATCTCCTTCTGGCACCTCTATGATTTAGATATTGGATCATTTAGTCATCCCAGAGATTCCTAAGCCTCTCCTTGTATTTAATTTTTAAATTATTATTTCCTCATCCTGTACTGGTGGACTGTTTATTTCTTCCTTATGTTCCACCACTGATCTGAACCCCAGTTTCCTTCCCTTCATCATTAGTTTTGTGTGGATTTTTCTTTGTTTCACTTAGCATAGTCTTCACTTCTTCCCTTCTGCATTTGCAGTACTCAAGCATATCTGTTAAGTCTGTGAGCATTTTTATCACCAGTATTTTAAACTCTGCATCTATTAGTTGGCTATTTCCTTATTGCTTAGTTATCCCACTGGAGCCATGATCTGTTTCTTATTTTGGACCATACTTCTCTGTCTCCTCAAACTGACAGGCTCCTATGCTTGCCTCTGTCTTAGATAGAGCTGTCACACCTGTTATGTTGTAGGGGGCAGAGCCTTGGGTACTTGTCAGTACAGGTCAACCTGTTTCACCATGTTGTGGCACTATATATTGGGGAGGGGCTTGAGAGGAAACAATGCTGCTTGCTCAGCACTTTCCCCTTTCCCAGTTACTTATTCCACTTCCCCTATAGGACTGGCACCCCTCTAGCTATTGCCTTGGTCATGGTTCCCACAGTGGCTGGGTCTGTGGATATTCTAGGACTGTGGGGCCCTATAAACAAATGAACTCTCCTGAGGTACTGGAAGTTTCTTCTTCTAACCCAACCCCCATTGGTTCTCATAGTCAAAAGCAATGAGGGTTTATTTTCCCTCTGGTGCTAGAACTGTGAGCTATGCAGTCTGGTCTGGTGCCAGGAGCACTCCCCGGGTGTCCCTACATTTTTTTAATGTGTGACTGTGCTTCCCACTGGACTACCACTGCCACTGTCTCACTGCCACAGCTACCATGCTACTAAACCATGTTGTCTCTGTCCTGGTTCCACCCTTCCTACCTGTCTGGGTGAGTATGTCTTCTTCTTCTTCTTCTTCTTCTTCTTCTTCTTCTTCTTCTTCTTCTTCTTCTTCTTCTTCTTCTTTTTTTTTTTTTATATCCCAGCTTCCATTTACTGAGGGGAGGGGGGTTAGTTAACCAGTGCCCTTTTCATTCCACTAAGTTATTAATACAGTGATGACAATATGCTGAGGATAAAAAAGACAATGAAATTCTGCAGGAGGCATTCCAGGGAGTGGCTATCTCATCTGTTACACATTACCCAGGGGCAAATCCCAGTTTTGCCACTCACAGTGGAGTGGACAACCTTAACTAGGTGACCTTGTTTTCATATCCTCTTTATATCCTTGTTTGTTGGATTTCCATGCAGCTCAATTTTCTGGAATTTCTGGTTGTCTGTAGTTTTGAGGTAGATGTATTCCTTCTTAGTTATGGAGGGAGATGCCTCCACCTTGACCAGAATTGTTTTACTCAGCTTTTATAACAAAGATTAAGCTTAAAATTTTTTATTTATTTGGGCACCGTCATTGTGCTTACACACTAATGTTTCTAATAGAGTAATTAAATATTGATAAAATAATAAAAAATGTAGGATTACTCTGTAATGATTATTATAATGAAAAGGCACATGTTCCTATGAAATCATATACTAGAGGGGATTTGGAAGATGAGAGAACTCTTACTTTGGAAATCTGGCAATTGAATTGTGATATAAAGAATCAATAGAAAATAAATAGGTAAAAGAAAGAGGTGGGCTGGTGAGGGAATAGAGTCCCAGACTTAGAAAATAGCACAGGGAACAGAGGAGTGAAAAGAAAAGCTGGGACTATAAACATGAGGAGGATCAAATTTCAGGATGATGCTTAAGACACAGAGAAAATCCGGGTAACAAAGAGTCATATAGCTTATATAGCAATATAATTTATTGTCCAAACTACATACCTGTGAGTGAGAAGGAATGCTAGGAGGATAATAATTACACACTGAGCCTGCCTTAGAGAATGTCCTGTCACCTTACTCAGATATCATGTATAGGACTTAAGATTAATAGATAATCATAGAGCATTTTTGTGCAGGCAGCTGAGACAAACATAGTTGATTTGGAAAGATAGTTTTGGCCATAGTGTAGAGATTAAAATGGATAAAATACAGATTGGCTCTCTACAGAGTAATTTAGGCAGACCATACAGGAAATAATAGAAGGGGGTTGATGGAAATGGCAAGGAAGGACCAATTCAAAATATATTTATGAGGCAAAATTGACCTAGCTTTGCAACAGTGTGGTGTGGGAAGGTGTTTAGAGAGACTACTATACTTATGACTTAAATAACTAGATTGTTGGTAGAAATATAACCTAACATGGAGAATATTGGAAGGGAATAAAGTTTTTAAAAAAGGACTGTGAGCTTAATTTTTTAAATGTTGAATTTGGGGTATTCGTGAGACATCCTTAAATATTACATATATCTACTAGGAATTTGGATATATAAGTGTAGCAAATTAACACAAATTTTATCATATTTTCATTTTATCTGCTTCTTATATCCAATTAACTTCCAATTTTAAAGAGTAGGAGTTTCCAGAATGCTAAGAAATTTAATCTCTGCCATTTCTGATACTTTTTTTCACTATCAGGTTTTACTGCCCTGTGCTTCACATACTTAATTCTCTTCTATCCTTCACACACACACACACACACACACACACACACACACACACAGAGTCTCCAAAGCCTAGGTAGCCTCATATCTCTGATGTCTCTATGGTTTTGCCTCTTACACAGTGTTATACAAGTGGAATTATTGAGAATTAATCCTTTTATCTAAGGCTTTTTACCTAAAATATGCATGTAATTTTATCTACAATTTTTCCATGGCTTAATATAACTTACCCTTATTTTAGTACTAAATAATATTACATTATTATATAACATATATTTATACATCTGTGCTGTCATATATACATAACACGACTGTAAAGATGTATACATTTTATTGATTCATCTGTTGAAGGAAATATTGTTTGTTTCCAATTTTTGGTGATTATTAATAAAGTTTCTACAAGTATTAATGTGTGGGTTCCTGGGTGAACATACATTCTCTAATCAGTTGGGTAAAATCGCTAAAACTGTGATGATTGGATTGTGTAATTAGACTATGTTTAGATTTATAAGAAACTGCCATTGCCACCAGAGTGGCTGTACCATTTTACACTCATTGCTACTAACAATGAATGCAAGTTCCTGATGCTCCATGTCCATACCAAGAATGATTTTATAAATTTGGAGGATTTATGTTACAGTTAGCATATTTAGTTGAATAGCTATGGCATTTTATAGCCTATAAATAGAGGCAAGGGTTTTGTTTTCCAAACAACCATGGAACATTTACAAAATGTGGTTATATGTAGACTAAAGGAAAATGTGGTTATATACTCCCAAGTCAAAATTACACAGTTCACACTTTTTAACCAAAATGTATTGAATATAGAACTAGACTGCAAATGGATAATACAGGCAAATTACAAGTGCTGGGGTCATTTGGAAAGAATTCTCTTAAATACTTGAGTCAAAAAGTAAATCAACCACTGTCAAAATAAATGTGCAAATGATTTAGAATTTTATAATAATAATAAAATACAAGTCAAACCTGTAGTACATTGTCACATCTAACATAAAAACTTTTAAAAACTTACTATTAATAAAGATTTTAAGAAGAAACAAAATATTCAACTGAGGAAGTTACATAAAAATGAACATAAGCAGAAAAGCAGGGATGAATCATGATAAAAGAACTTGATGAGTTAAGAATAAAATATGTAGATAATGAAGTTAAGATCCAGTTATTTGAAAAAAAATAAAATAAAATAAAGAAGCTTTCAGAAAATATGATCAAGGGGGGAAATACATGGCATTTGTATTTTGAAAGTATAACAATAGAATTAGAACAAACTTATGATAAAGAACATTTTTTCCACAAATGTAATGTTATCAATAGGATGACATAAACATAATATACTCATTCTATGGAATATTATGCCATCACAAAAAAAGTGAGAGGGGTCTTCATGTACTAACTAACATAGAAAAATCAGAACTGTATACAGAACTGTTTTAATTTGTGCAAAAAGGGATAGATACATTTTTGTCTTTGCTTCCATATACATTTAAAAAGCTTTAGAAGAACACATTAAAATTGGTGATACTCGATATACGCTTGGGTATCTTGCATGGTGGGAAGTAATCAGATGGGTACTAAAAAAGGATGTATTAGATGCACTTTATACATTTTTCTCTGCAAAACTTGTAAATGTACTACTTATTCTGCAAATTAAATAAGCCAGATAACACTGCAAACACCATTTAAGCTAATAAAATAAGGAATCTGTATGTGGCTGATGCCTCATGCAATACATTAAAAGTTGCCAAAATTGAACCAAGAGGAGATTATCAAATCTAAATACATTAAATACCTCATCTCTTCTAGTACAACCTTGTTTACCCACTGCATCTACTTGTAGACAGTGTCATGCAGGTTTTCTCTTGGAAGAATTTTAGGAGCCTGACCTTTATATTTACCGCAAGTCACACCTTTACCCATTTCCTGCCCCTGTCACTCTCCTGGTCATAGTCAGAAGTAACTGCCAAGACCACTAGCTCTATACAGCAAGAGATGGGAGTTGCCATTCTGCCTCTGTCATTTACTGGCATCCTGACCCTGAGCTAATGTTCCCTGTCTGAGCCCCATTTTCCATCTGGAAAAATGGGAGTAAAATTATAAGATTAAGTCCATTATAGGGCTGCTGTGAGGGTTGGATGAAATAATAAAGGTAATGTGAATTTTACTCTTTCTCATAGTTGGTTAGCAGGGTCTCATTTTAATCTGCATGATGTCAACTATCCTTTAAAATACTTCTTTTCTATATGTATATCAACTTTGGTAAGGTGTTCAGGTTTTTGCCTGTTTTTAAATAAATTATTTTCTTTATTAGTGTTGGGTTTTAAGATATTTTGGATACAGTTCCTTTATCAGGTATGTGCTTTGTAAGTGTTTTCTCCAAGTCTATGTTTTATCCTTTCATTTTTTTCATAGTGTCTTTCAGGGCACACATTTGTAATTTTAATGAAGTCCAATTTACCAGCTTTTTTCTTCCATGAACCATGTATTTGGTATTGTATCTAAAATATCATCATCAAACTCAAGGACACCTTCTATTAATTTTATGGCTCAGTTCAATTTTTGCATATGGATATTCATTTGTTTAGGGCCATCTGTTGAAGAGAATTTCCTTTCTCCAATTTTAAAGAAAATCTCTATTTCCTTGAATTGACTTCACACTTTTCTGAAGACCAGTTGAATAAATTTGTATAGGTCTATCGCTAAGCTCTCTATTCTAGTGCATTGATCCATGCTTTAATTCTTTTGCTGATATTGTACTGCCTTTAATGCATGACTGCTCCAACTTTGTTTTTTTTCAGTACTCTATTCGTATTCTATGTCTTTTGCTTTCCATATAAACTTTAATACCAGTTTGTTATTCTCTACAAAATAGCTTGCTAAGAATTTGATTAGTATTCTGTTGAGTCTGTAGATAATACTGGGAAGAGTTGATATTAACAACATTGAGTCTTCCGATCCATTGGAATTATTTGTTTGAGTATTTTTTGACTTATTAGTATTTCATAGTGTTCCATATTCAAGCTTGTATGTATTTTGTTACTTTTACCTTAATATTTTATTGTGTAATGTTACTATAAATATTTTTCAATTTAATTTTAAATTATAATTATCAATACTGTTATACAGGAAAGCAATTGATAATTGCACACTATCTTTGTACCCTTCAACTTATTATACTTATTATATTGATTAGCTCCAGGAGTTTTTGTACATACTTTGATATTTCTAGATAGGTAATGAATAGAGACAGTTTAATTTCTCTCTTTCCAATCCGCACACCTTTTAATGATGTTTCTTATGTTTATGCACTAGCTAGAATTTCCAATAGCATAGTTGATAGGAGAGGACATGTTGGCTTTGTACTTGATGTTTTGGGGAAAGCATACAGCCTCTTACCATTAACTATCATATTAGTTGTAGTATGTCCAAGCACTATTTTTCATTTGTCATTGCCACAGCTCTTCAACAATATGAAGTTTTGGTGAAGTAAAAATTGTTTATAGATTTAAACCTTAATAGCAGTTTAGCAAATGATGCTACTTAATGTATATGTGTAACAGTAGACTTTATTGATTATGTATTTGTCCCAATGATTGCTTTAAGGTAAAAACCTTACCATCTGTTCTTTTATTAAATAAACAGTGATGAATTTAGTAAGTACCAGGTCAAATACTGGGACATAACACTTGTCAAAAGCAACATAACCTATTCCCTCAAATTTTAAAGTCTAAATTGAAAATACATATAAAAGGAAATAAGCTCAGTTGGTTTGTAGTTACCAGAGGGAGAGGGGTAAGTAAAGGTCAAAGGAAGTCAAATATACTGTGACAGAAGAAAATATGACTTTTGGTGGTGGGCACACAATGCAATATACACATGATGTATCATTAATTATACACTTGAAACATATACTTTTATTAATCAGTGTCACCCACTAAATTTAATTTGAAGCATTATTCTATGTAAATAAGTATAAATTGAGAGTATTGTCTGATTGTAACATAATTTTAAAAACCAAAATGGAAATAAGCAATTAAAATATAGTTTAAGTGCAGTGCTTTCAGAGAAGTGATTAAAGTATACTTTAAGTGAATGCCTTCAAAGAAGAGGTAAGAGCTCAACCACATATGACTTTCATTTTTTAAAACATTCCTAATGATAGAGACTACATGAAAATATCACAAAAAGCCATGTGGAAAAATTATTTCATTTGCAAAAATGGAGATATATGAGATATTATATTGTACCAAAATACAAGATATATATTAGCAAGCCAGTATAAATTAAAATTATATGGTATTATCCCACTAGACTTTATTTAATTATACAGAATGTTTTAAAGAAGCAAGAGAAAATAATTATATAGACACAGAACCTTGATGTATAAAAATAGTTTTAGTTCTTAATGCTGTTAGCCAATGTAAAATGAAAGCCAAAATCAGTGATCTATTTTATGCTATTAGAAAGGAAAAAATTAAACAGTTACATCAAAAATATGTTTTTAGGGATAAGAATATGTTTTATATATTTTTTAAAGAAACAAGTATTGTATGTTGTACATACTGCACTGAATAGCATATTTAATGTTATAACTATATTTAATACACATTGATAAATGGTTGGAATGAACTTTAAAATATTTGAGATATTTTGTGTTTTCATAAATTGTAAAATATATAAATATAGATATAGGTGTAGAGAAAGAGAGAGAGACAGATGTGCTGATGATCTGACTGGGCCATCCCTGAGAGTGGCAGGAAGATGTGGTTGTTCACGGCTTTCTCCATAGGGTTGAATTTTAAGCAAAATTTGAAAAATGATAATAAACCAGTCATTGAGCCAAGTTCTGTACCATTTTAAAGAGTTTAATAAACTTCTGGGAACTAACAGAAATTAACACAAATGGGAGCGTGATAAACGATGCAGTCAGAAAAGCAGAGAAACTTCAATTATGCCGAGCCATGTGAGGTACAGCAGGGCAATTAGAATTTATTCTAAGTAATAAAAAGTTGAATGAGTTTAAGAAAAATTATGGCATAATTTTATCATGTACTTTGACAAATGAAGGGAGAATGATGGTAGTTGAGAGGCAGTGAGAAAAGTGGAGACAAGGAAACCAAGTATTATAGGTAAGAGGTAATGATTGATGCCCTGGCACAGTGGATAAGGCCCTGGCCTGGGAACCCAAAGGTTGCTGGTTCGATTTCCAGCCAGGGTACATTTCCAGGTTGCAAGCCAGGTCTCCAGCCAGCTCGTAGCTGGAGGCAAGTGAAAGGCAATCATACATTGATGTCTGTCTCCCTCTCTGCCTCTCTCTCTTCCCCTCTCTCTGAAAAGAATAAATTAAAAAGAGAGAGAGAGAGATAATGATTGCTTCAAGCTGAGTGGTGTCAGTGAGGACTGAAAAACTTGTTTGAATTTTCAAATGTAGGTGAGGAATTCCATTGCTTCTGGCCTTAAAGACTAGGTAGGCAATGATTCCATTCACTGAGCTATGGAACCTTAGGGAAAGTTTCAGTCTGGATGTGCAATAAAAGAGACCCATGAGTTTCAATCTGATATATTAAGTTTAAAATATTTCAGAGAGATCTTAGAGTTCAAGCAGACAATTGGACAGTTTGAGGGTATCTTCAAGACTAAAGACATTATGTTGAAACAATTAGCATTTAATTGCCACTTAAAGACATGGAAGAGGATGATACCACCTAGAGAAAGAGAGCTAGTAGAGAGCTCACAAACAAGAATGGGCATACTCCATTCAGAGGCCACATGGGATTGGAAAAGAAAAGAGACTTAGAAGAAACTGTTGGCTAGTTGTAAAATAATTAGAGTGAAGTGTGTTCCAGAAACAGAGAGGAAAGTATTTCAAGCATGAAAGAATGGGAAAACATGTTAAATTTTTCTTAATCAATTTAAGACAGGAAAAAAGGAAGCCATTGTATTTAGTCATGTGGGGAGTAATTTTACTTTGTTTTCCTCAATGAAAGAAGAACAAAGCTTTAATAGAGAACAGAATGGGTTGAAATTATCATAAAGAGGTTCTTTAAAAGGTATTTTTTAAATTTAATCTTCATTGTACTTTTTGTTACCCTTTTAACCCTCTGTCCCCCAGCAATCACCACATTATCATCCAGGTACATGAATTATTTTTCCTTTTTGCTCCATTCCTCCACCCCCAAAGCACCCCACTGCAGCTGTTGTCTGCTCTCCATCTATAAGCCTGTCTGTTTTCCTTGTTAGTTCAGTTTGTTTGTCAGATTCCACATATGAGTGAAATCAGATGGTATTTGTCTTTCTCTGGCTGGTTTATTTCACTTAGCTTAATGTTTTCCATCTATACTGTTGCAAAGGTTAAAATTTTCTTCTTTTTAAAAACTGAATAGAATTCCATTGTGTAAATGTCCCATAGTAGTTTTATCCACTCATCTACTGATGGACACTTGCATTCCCACCAACAGTGCAGAAGGGGTTCTTTCTCTGCTTCCTCACCAGTTCTTACAGGGTGAAAATGGCAGAATTTTAGTAAAATAAACAACATACCACAAAAGTGTTATATTTTGAAATAAATTTATTCTATGTAAATACATAAACATAGTCATTATTTTTTAATTGTTAAAAAATTGTCCATTTGCTACAAAAATAGACTCGATTCAACTTCAGTATCTTGAGCACACTTTAACTTTTCTTTATCCATGGACATCATCATGTTTTCAATCTTAGCTTTAACAGTCTCTTTATTGGAATGAGGTTGTTTATTAACTCTCTCTCAGAAATGCTGCATTCTTAATAGTCTAAAGGATTTGCATCTGGTGAACTAGGTGGCCAGATTTCCTTTAAGCAGAATTCAGGAAAGTTGACACCGAGAAATACTTGCACCTTTTTGGTGCTATGTGTTGGCACACCATCTTGCTGGAAGATAAAATGGCATCCATTTGTCACTTGTTTCATCCACGGTACAACTACTTCTCTCAAAACATCAAAGTAATCATCAGCAATCACCTTCAAGCCTTGTGGGAACAAATGGGGGATCATGAAATCTCCTTCATTGCTGACAACAGCTAACACCATCACTGTATCAAGAAATTTCATTTTTGTCCTGGCTGGTAGCACAGTGGGTAAGGTGCCAGCCTGCGAACCCAAAGGTCACGGGTTCAATTCCCCAGCCAGGGCACATAACAAGGTTGTAAACCAGGTCTCCAGTCAGATCTGTGGCTGGAGTCAGGTGAAAGGCAACCATATATTGATGTCTCTCTCCCTTCCCCTCTTTCTAGAAATAATGAAATAAAATCTTAAAAAAAAAAAAAAAGAAAAGAAATTTCACTTTCATGACAATTGGGATTTCATTAAGATTCTCACAGAGCCACCTGTTGTTTCTTCTGTTGAGTAGTCCTGCTGAGAATTCTTTGCATCAGAGAAAAAAAATCAGAGAGTTGTTTCCCTTGGGATTGTTCAACTTTGTTAGCAGTGTCCTTGCTTTTTCTAAGTGCCTTTTGTTTGTCTGCTGTGCCCTAAACTGGCCTCTTCTAAGAACATATGATCTGTGTCTGATATCTTAAATAATCTTGTGACCCAGCATCTGCAGTTCTCTTGCTGTGGAGCGCAAGACTTTCCTGGATCTTCATTGGTGATCTCCTGGATTCTGTGTACAATATCTGGACTTGTGCGATCCTTGCATGCCTTATGCATTTTCCATGTTAGTGGATGGCATCAGAATCGGCATCATACACCTTGTTCATGTTGTAAACCATGTAACAACCATATGTAAAGGGATGTTATTCAAGTCTGCAATTTCCTTAGCAGTTTGCCCTGCATGCAGTCTAGAAATTATGGTTGCTCAAACTTTGCATTTCTTTGACATGATGGTTGATCTCAAAATTTAATACTTTATGTCTGAAACAATGATGTTAAATCATAACCTTAAAAACATAGTTGTTCAAAATTAATAAGAAGCATGAGAAATAAGGAGATGCAAAGTTACTGCCAATTTATCGTGTGCACCTTGTATTCTTTGTCAATTTATTGGTGATAGCCATTCTGACAGCTTTGAGATGATACCTCATTGTGGTTTCAATTTGCATTTCTTATGATTAGTGGCACTGAGCATCTTTTTATGCCTATTGGCCATCTGTTTGTCTTCTAGCAATAAGTTTCAGCTTATTCAGTGGCTTTGCTCATTTTTTAATTAGGCTGTTTGGTTTTTTAGTGTTATTTTATAAGTTCTTTATAAATTTTGGATATTAACCTCTTATCAGATGTGTTGGTGAATGTGTTCATTCTGTGGTTCATCTTGCTATTTTGTTGATGACTTCCTTTGCTGTGCAAAAACTTTTTAATTTTATATAGTCTCATCGGTTTCTTTGTTCTTTTGTTTCTTTTGCCTGAGGAGCTACATCCAATTAAATACTGCTGTAAGCAATGTCTAAGGTTTTGCTGCATATTTTCTTCTAGGATTTTTATGGTTTCAGGTGTGACATTTAAGTCTTTGATCCATTTGGAATTTATTCTTGTGTATAGTGTAAGGTGGTCTAGTTTCATTTTTCTTCATGTATCTGTCCAATTTTCCCAATACCATTTATTGAATGAACTATCTTTAGCCCTTATATGTGCTTGCTTCCTCTGTCAAATATTAATTGACTATAAAGATGTGGGTTTATTTCTCGGCTCTCTAGTCTGTTCCATTGATATATGCATCTGCTTTTATGCCAGTAATGCTGTTTTTGTTACTATGGTTTTATAGTATAGTTTGATATTATGTAGCATGACTCTCACCTTTATTCTTCTTTCTCAGGATTACTGTTGGTACATGAGCCTTTTGTGCATAAGTCTCTAACATGTCTTTTGCTCTGAAGGGAAGGGGTGATGGGATTAGATGGATGATGATAAAGAATCAAGAGGAGAGATCCAAGATGAAGGCATAGACAGACATACTACATCTCCTCTCACAACCAAAAACAATACATCTACCTCAAAACTAGAGACATCTAGAAATTCCTGAACATTGAACTGCATCAAAGTCCAACAAACAAAAGATAAGAAAGAAAAACTCATCCAGACAGGTGGGAGAGGTGAAGCTAGGAAACAGAAGAAGAGGTTAGGTAAGCGGATTGCTGGCACAGTTGGCAGTGCAGCTGCTTGA
Organism: Noctilio leporinus; assembly: GCA_004026585.1. NCBI lineage: Eukaryota > Metazoa > Chordata > Mammalia > Chiroptera > Noctilionidae > Noctilio > Noctilio leporinus. Next base: position 12,610 of record PVIW01013351.1, read on the forward strand.
GTTGGTAGCATGGGCAGGAGAGTGGCTGGGGTCCTCCGACCAAAAAGGGAAATCACAGTTGAGGCACCTATTGAATGCTCCAGCACCAGACCAGATCACTAGGCTGACTATTTCAACACCACTCTGGGGGAGAAAAACAAAGCCACATTGCTTTTTCTGACAGTGAAAAAAAGTGGAGGTTGAGGTGGAGGGACTTTTAGGAGGAGTTCGTTTGTTTAGAGGCCCCCATGGTCCTGAAACATTCACAGATCCACCCACTCTGGGAAACATGGAACTAAAGAGGAGCTAGCCCCATGCCAAGCAGGGGAAGTGTCTGAAAAAACGGGAAAGTGGTGCTCAAGCAGCACTGTTCTGTCTCAGAACCCCCACTCATACAGCAGCACAACCTGATATAACAGGTCGCCCTGCACTGACGAATACATAAGGCTCTGCCCCTTATAACTAATAGGTGCAACAGCTCTACCTAAAACACAGGGGCAAACACAAGAGCCTGTCAAGATGTGGAGACACAGAAATATGACTCAAAAAAGGGCACAAATTAACGTCCCAGTGACAGAACTAAGCATCAGAGAAATAGCCAGGCTGACAGATGAACAGATTGCTAGCCTGCCAGATGTAGTTTAAAATGCTGGTAATAAAGACGTTCACAGACTTGACTGATATGCTTGAGTGTGGTAAGCACATAAGGGAAAAAGTGAAGGCTAGACCAAATGAAACAAAGGAAAAATACTCAAAAAAATCAATGGTGAAGGGAAGGAAAATGGGGTTCAAATCAATAATTTGGAACATAAGAAAGAAATAATCAGTAAACCAGCAAAGAAAGTGGAAACAAGAATTCAAAAAAATGAGGAGAGGCTTAGGAACCTCTGGGACCACATAAATGTGCCAACATCTGGATCATAGGAATGCCAGAGGAGAAGAAGGGCAAGAAATTGAAAACTTGTGTAACAATACAATAAAGGAAAACTTCCCAAAGTTGGCAAAGGAAATAGACAAACAAGTCCAGGAAGCACTTGCTAGATACAAATCGAACCACACCAAGGCACCTCATAATTAAAATGCCAATGATTAAAGACAAAGAGAGAATCTTATAAGCATCAAGAAAAAAGAAGAGAGTTACCCACAAAGGTTTTTGTATAAGACCACTAGCTAATTTCTCAAAAGAAATTTTGCAGGCAAGAAGAACCAGGCAAGAAATATTCAAAGTGATATAATGTAAGGACCTACAACCAAGATTGGTCTATCCAGAAAAGCTATCATTCAGAATGGAAGGGCAGATAAAGTGCTTCTCAGACAAGGTAAAACTAAAGGAGTTCATCAGCACCAAGACTTTATTATATGAAATGTTAAAGGGATTTATTTAAGAAAAAGAACAAAACAATAAACATTAGAATGACAACAAATTCACAACTATCAGCAACAGAATCTGAAAACTGAAAAAGGAAAAGGAAAACAAAAACAAGCCAAGCAACCAGAATAGGACCAGCAACATAGGTATGGGAATCATTGGGAGGGTTATCAGCTGGGAGGGGGAAGGGAGCAAAATGGGAAAATGGTAGGGGGATTAGGAAACATAATTGGTGGATACAAAATAGACAAGGGGAAGATAAGAATAACTGGGGAGTCCAGGATGGTGGCTCAGTGGATAGGTGAACCCAAAGGTCTCTGGTTAGATTCCCAGCCAGGGCACATAACTAGGTTGCAAGCCAGGTCCCAAGCCAAGTCCCTAGCTGGAGGCAGGCAAAAGGCAACCATACATTAATGTTTCTCTCCCTCTCTGCCTCCCTCCCTTCATCTCTCTCGAAAAATAAAATCTTAAAAGAAAAAAAAGAATAATAAAGGAAATGGTGAAATCAGAGGATTTAAATGTACAACCTATGGACATGAACTAAGGGAGGTGAGACTGCAGGAGAGAACAGGGGGATTGGGTGGAGGGGAGCAAAGGAAAAAGAATTGGGGATAACTAATAGCATAATCAATAAAATATACAAAAATTAATAGAGTTTTTATGAGTCTGTCTCTATTTGGATTGTTAGTTGAGTTTGTTCATTAGATTCCATGTATGTGTGAAATAATACAGTATTTGTCTTGCTCTGACTGTCTTATTTCACCTAGCATAATGTTCTCCAGGTCCATCCATACGTTGCAAAGGGTAAAATTTTTTATTTTTATTTTATAGCCAAGTAGTATTCTATTGTGTAAATAGTTGTTTCCGCTCATCTATTGATGGACACCTGGGTCACTTCCAAACCTTGGCTATTGTAAATAACTGCAAGAAACATTAATGTTTTGGGTTTCTTCAGATAAGACATTTCCATTTTTAATTTTTTGCTTTCCATAGTGGCTGCACTAGTCTGCCTTCCCACCAATAGTGCCAAAGATTTCTTTTTTCTCCAATCCTCACCAGCACTTGTTGATTTATTGCAGACAGCCATTCTGACAGATGTGAGATGATATCTCATGTGGTTTTAATTTGTACTTCTCTGATGTTTAGTGACATTGAGCATCTTTTCATATGTCTATTGGCCATGTATATGTTTTTTTCTAAAGGTGTCTATTCAGGTCCTTTGTGCATTTATTAATTGGATTGTTTGTTTTATTGGTGTAAGTTTTGTAAGAATCAGGTAGAGAACAGGCTGACAGCTCTGGGTGTGCGGTTCGGGGGTACAGAGATCAAGCAAAAGTGAAAAGGGTTTGTGGACATGGACAATAGTGTGGTGAATGTGGGGGGTGTTGGTGGAGGCTGCAGAGGGTGTGAGGGATAAATGGTAGTGGAAAAAATATAGTCAAATAGAAGAGGAAAAAGATAAGTTTTAAAAGGAATTTTTATCTTTAAATTTTTTATTGAATTTATTTGAGTGACACTGGTCAACAAAATTATGGTAGGTTTCAGGTGCACAATTCTACATCATCTGTACACTTTATTGTATATTTACTACAACAAGTTAAGTCTCTGTCCATCACTATTATTCCCACATACCTTCCTCTGCCTCCTCTCAGCCACACTCCCCCTGGCAATTACCACACTGCTGTGCATGTTTATGAGTTTTTTCTCTTAAAGCATTTTTAAAGACATTCACTATTGTTTTAATTTGCATTGCTGGGGGAGGGGAGTGGGGCAAAGTGAACACAGAATACAGGGTTCAGATGATGTGTTGCATAATTGTGCACCTGAAATACCTATTACTGTTAACCAGTGTCACCCCAATAAATTCAAAATAATACATAAATAATAAAAAATAAAGACTTTAAACTTTCCATAATAAAGATTATATTTAGGTTAGTATGTAATATTCAAATATTAATTGTAGGAATAGATTGAGTATAAAGTGATTATAAGAGAAATTTTTATGTAACAAAATTTGTGAAATATTGAGCTACACTATCTGAAAGTAAAGTGTTTTTATTACTATATATTGACTAAAGCTATTATAAAAGGAGATTTCTAGAGTATCTAAGATTTGTTTATAATAAGATTAATTCTTAAAAAAAAGTTTTTTTTGTACATCTAATCTATGTGAGCAGTGTTTTGGACACAGGCAACTATAACACCAAATCACCAAATAAACAAGATAGATACATTTATGTCCCTCTCACAAAGTTATACATTTAATGTATGTATAGGCCTGAAGGAAAAAAATATGGTTATACTCAATCAATCTACTTTCCTAAATTTTATGATTCCTAAGACTCATAAGTCCTTCAGTACTATAAAAAAGTCATAAATTTGCAATAATAAAGAGTCTACAACTTTTGTACAATAATCAAAGGAACAGTATATTTAGGCAATAAACAATAAAAATGAGCAATGTAACTGTATATGATAACAAATAAGCTATAAAATACAAAATCTGTCAAATGCTAAGAAGCAAATAATGAAAAATGAAGGGAGAAAATATTGCATGTATGAAGATTGCCATGAAGAAAGCTATTTAAGTAATATGTTTGGAAATCTATTTTTTAAACATTATTTTTAATTTACCTACTTAGGACATTATAATTTTATTTCCTAATGATCAAATGGGAACCTCACAAGTAACTGAGAGTAAATGCAATATATACACCCAATGAGAAGGAGAAACTTCTCAACTGCAAATTAAAAAAGAAGGGAAGGAAGGAAGAGAGGGAAGGAAGGAAAGAAGGTAAATAGGAAGAAAAGAAAGGAGAAATAAAAAAGGGGCAGAAGTTAAGCCTAATTCAGTATGCATCATTATTGAGTTTTGGTTAACCATAAGTCAAGTGCAATTGAAAGATGTTCTAATTAGTACTTATGGAATATATGAGAGTGTCAGCATAGATTGATATTACTTCTGTAACTCATATCTCAAATATGGAAACAAGTTTTTTAAAAATTATATTTGAAAAATCTAGCCATGTTTTCTATGGCAATTCTTTCCAGGACTCAACTAATACAAACATTTCTGAATTAACATAATAGGATATGTTGCTGTATACACAAAGGAGTCAATTATTTCTATAATATATAATAAATTTTATTTTAAAATTTTAATTATAATTTTTCCATTGCCATTTGTCACCCTATAGTCTCATCCACCTATACTCACCCCCTTCCCCAATGCAATCTCCACACTGTTGACCATGTCATTGAGTTATCTTTTTTACTCTTCCCTCCACCTCCCACCCACCTCCCCAGGGCTGTCAACCTACTCTCTATGATCTGTCTCTATTTTGTTTTTCAGTTTAGTTTGTTCATTAGATTCCACATATGAGTGAAATCACATGGTATTCATCTTCCTGACTGGCTTATGTCACTTAGCATAATGTTCTCCAGTTCCATTCATGTGGCCACAAAAGGTAAGATTTCCCTTTTTTATGGCTAAGTAGTACTCCATTATGTAAATGTCCCATAGTTATTTTATCCACTCTCTACTGATGGAAACTGGGGCTGCTTCCAAATCTTGGTTATTGGAAATAACGGTGTAATGAACATAAGGGTGCTTATGTTTCTTCAAATTAGTATTTCTAGTTTCTTAGGATAAATCCCCAGAAATGGAATCACTGGGTTGAAAAACAAATCCATTTCTAACTTTTTAAGGAACTCCTTACTCCTTTCCACAGTGGATGCACCAATCTGCATTCCTACCAATGAGAATGTATTAAATTCTAATTACAAGCTTATTAACATTTTACTTGAGCAAGATAAAATGATATAAAATATGCAACCGATCTGACAAAATACTAGTGATATAAAAATAAAGCAAGCAAGCCATAAAAGTTAGATATTTGCACTATTACTATATACAAAATACTGTAATTTTAATTAGTATGGACATATATCTAGTGTGCCAGGGGCACTCTTGCTTGTGTGTGTTGCTCCGGCATAAGAAAAGTACCCCATGCACTATCAAATTTGTCACAGTTTAGATGATAAACTATTTAGCAATCTATTTCATTCTTACTGGATAGGTATGGTATGGTTATAATAATTGTCTTTTTAAAAAATAAGTGATGAAGGCTTAAGAGAGAATTTAACCTACCTATGTCCACACAAGTACTCAGTTCTCCTGTAAATAGTCCCCACCTACTGACTGAGACACCAAAATGTACACGATGTAAACAAGAGAATGTGTGCCTACTTTTCCCTTAGAAAAAATTTATTTTTTACTTACTGTAAGCATTAGATTCATAGCCATTTGTTTAGTTAATTATGCAGATAAAAAGGATAGCAAAATTTCTTTCAACTTCCTGCAAGGCCAGTAGTTAAGTCTAGACTAGATCCTTATGTTCAGTGCCCAAGGTGCAAGGAAAACAGGAGCACTAGTACTCAGGTATTTATATACCAAGGATGAATGTGTCTAGAATCCAACAGACACCTCCAGGTCATTAAAGCCATTGATACTGTATCTTATCTGGACTTTGGTATAATGTATTTACATTCCAAAAGTTTTAAGTGAAAGCCGAAGGCCATTCTCATCCTATTTCCAGGGGGAAACAGGGGAGGGGAGGCAGTGGCCTCTCCTGTACTAAGTAGGGAAGCCGTATTTTTCCATTCTTTACCTATCAAGTTCCTGTCGTGAATGCAGGGACTTATTCCATGTGACTTTTCATCTTATCACCCTAGAGGTAAGGACTGGAACAAGGGACACCAACACAGTTATTATTATGTGAATAATAATAACTCATATTCTCTTACCCAGAGCACTTCATGTACACATGGAAGACAAAATTAATAAGGATGAATATTAAAAGCAACAAATCCAGGAAGTGCAGTTCTTAGGTCTCACTGCCATACCACAGATATTCTTTTCTTATAACACTATTAAAAATGTCATTAAGCTTCAGTAAAAATGTATTATGGTAACTGAACAAAAACTAGAGATTAACTGAATACGCATGGACCAGAAATATATACTAGTATCAGAGAAATTTTAAACGAATAACTTTTATTTATTTATTTTACCGTTATTCAAATAGTTGTCTGAATTTTTCCCCCATTGCTCTTCCTGCCCAACCAACATCCCCACTCTCACAGCCAGTCCCCACTCTGTAGTTCATGTTCCTTGACTAGACCTTCTTTCCCCCAATAGCCCCCTCCTGCCTCCCTTCTGGTCGCTGTCAGTCTGTTCCTTGTTTCCTTGTCACTGGTTCTATTTGGCTCATTTGTTTGTTTTGTTCATTAGGTTTGACTTATATGTGAAATGATACAGTATTTGTCCTTTAACATCTGACTTATTTAATTTACCATAATACTCTCTAGGTCCATCCATGCTGTCACAAAAAGTCAGAATCTCTTCTTTCTTTCTGCTGTGTAGTATTTCATTGTGCAAATGTACCACAGTCTTTTGATCCACTCATTTACTGATGGGTACTTAGAAATTAACATAATTTTCATTAATATCTTTGTATTAATTAACATTTAAAATATAAATTAGATGTTATATCTTAGATTACTTTACAAGATTTTTAATAACTGAGGCCACAGAAAAAATTAAGATAAAATAAATTGAATAATCACTAAATTGTTAACAGTAAGCTTAGGAAGGAAAAAATAAATTGTAAAGGTAAAATATAATAAATTTGACATTAAAGAATAATATATACTAGGAAAACAAAGATATTAAATATTTTATTACACTAAGTGATAAAATAAAACTAAAGAAATTTGTAAAATGATAAATGAATCTAGCCATGTAATATGTGAATTAAATTAACAATGGAACAATATTGGCTACTGCATAACAAACACAAAAATTATACAACTATCTTTTTAAACATTATTTTAAATCTAGTACATTGATATGTACTGAAATATGCTCAAAATTATCCTTCTGAAAATGAAAATACAAAATGTACAGATGCCTAAAATACTAATAAAATTTAAACTAGCATTTTAATTTTTTTAAAAGAATTTATTATTCATATAGAAAGAGGAAGGGAGAGAGGTAGAGAGGGAGAGTATGGTTGCCTTTCACCTGCCTCCAGCTACAGAACTGGCTGGAGATCTGGATTGCAACCTGGTTATGTGCCCTGGCTGGGAATCTAATCAGTGACCTTTGGGTTCACAGGCCAGCATCTTATCCACTGTGCCACCAGCCAGGGAAGCATTTTAATTTATATAACTAATAGGTCTTAAATATTAAAACTTGAATTCTAATATAATATGTCCTATGCTGTTTAAGTTTGTATGGTATTTATTGATACTAATTTTGTGACAATATAATGCATGAGCCCATTTAAAATAAATTTCATTCAACTTTGAAAAAATATGCATTCTCTACTGTGGGACACAGAATTTTATATCTACTGACATATCAATTTTATTTATTTATTTATTTTTAAATTAATTACTTTTTTAAAAGATTTTATTTTATTATTTTTAGAAAGAGGGGAAGGGAGAATGACAGAGAGGGAGAGAGACATCAATTTATGGTAGCTTTTCACCTGCCTCCAGCCATAGACCTGACTGGAGACCTGGTTTGTAACCTGGTTACGTGCCCTGGCTGGGGAATCGAACCTGCGACCTTTGGGTTCGCAGGCCGGCGCCTTATCCACTGTGCTACCAGCCAGGGTATATTTATTTACTTTAAAAAATATTTTATTCATTATATTTTTTGAGAGAAGGGCAGGGAGGGAGGAAGAAAGGGAGAGAAACATCAATGTATGGTTGTCTTTCACCTGCCTCCAGCTATGGACCTGGCTGGAGACCTGGCTTGCAACCTGGCTATGTGCCCTGGCTAGGAATTGAACCAGTGCCTATCCACTGAGCCACCAGCCAGGGCTTCTACTGACATACCAATTTTATAAATGTTACTTTCTCCACATATTAACTTTTTGTCATTTGATTTCTCAATTTCTGAAGGAGATAAATTCTTCTACTATAAATTTTAAAAATTAAATTATCCCTATAATTTAAACAGTTTTCCTCTTGTACATTTCATATAGCTTTGCTGTTAGGTATATAAACAGCAAATCTTTTGTCCTAATTTCTCTCTCTAGTACTTTTCCATGAATTATGAGATTTTTGTGCTTGTTTTTTGTCAATCATATTATATAAGTTTTATTTCTTCTATTCAACATTTTTTTTTATTGGGCCCTTATATCTTATTTTGTTGTTGTTGACAATGTTAGCATTTTACTGAACTTGCTGGATCTATGTTAATAGGTGCATTTAAACCATTTATGTGTATCATAACATGTTTGGATATACATTTGCTATTTATTACCATTTTACTATTTTTCAACATGCTTTTTACCCTTTATTTTTGCATTCTTGTGTCATCTTGTATTTGTCACAAATAACTTTGTTCTACTTGTCTTCTTACTTATATTTTGGAAGTTGTATATTTAATCTCTGTTCTCCTAATGGTTATTTTTAAATTTGTTAACATTACTGGAGTTAATGGCTACCTGAAATTTTATTTATAACATTCATTCAATTATCTGTACTCTCTCTACTTTCTCCATTATCATTTTAATGGTGATGTTTTAAGCTGATGCTTCATATTAAAATACTATATATTTCATCAATTTTAATAACTTTTGTTATTTCTTTGATGCAACTCACTATTCTTACATTTATTTTGATATTTAATATTTTATTTAATATTTATTGGCATTTACCTTCTCCTAGTAATTCTTTTAGACTAAGTCTCTGGTAAATTTTATGACAATTTGAATCTCTAAAAATGTCTTAATTTTGACCTGACATTTGAAAGTATGTTAGATATATAATTGCAAAGTTTAAATTTTATTCATCACTTTGATAATATATTATGTTACTTCATATATTGTATATAGATATATATACCAACATATATTTTAATTTGGGAGCATTTTAAATGTTCACTACTCGTTGGCATTCTAATATTTCACCAAAGAATCTATTTATTTTTCAACGTTACTTAAGAGGGTTCTTCTAATTTATACACATATCTCAGTTTTAGTCACCTTTCCTCCATAGTTTTCTTCAGTTTTAGCCTTATCTTCATTTTCTATTTGGTTTTTAAGTTATGTTTGCTATATGTTGTAATCTCTGGAACCATTTCACAGGCCCCTAATGTCCATGTTTATGTATTTTTTCTGTTGTTGACACTTGGGAGAAATTGTTCCTGTTGATATTACTATTGATTAATTTTTTCTTCATCTGTGCCTGTTATGTTACTGAGTTCTCCACATTGCTAGAATTTCCCCCATTGCTACAGCTACTACTGTTATTGCTATTTAATTAGAGCAAATAAGAATCATGAGACAAACCTGGAAACAATCATGATCCAACTTAAGAGAAGACAAAGAAGAATTCCCTAATAGCGCAGCAGAAAATGTTCCTAGAATAACTGTGCTTTAGACCTAAAAGAAAGTAATTCAGATAGAAGAAAATTGAGATTCCCAGAGGGAATAGTTTCAAAGGGAAAAAAAGAGGATATCCATTATTTTGGGCTGAATTGTGATATCTCTGTCTCCAAACAAAAATTATGTTCAAGTTCTAACCCCCAGTTCCTCAGAATGTGATCATATTTGGAAAGAGGGTTGTTGCAGACATAGTTGAGGTAATACCAAAGTAGAATGGGCAATTAATCCAATGTGACGGGTGCCATTGGCACAGAGGAACAGGCATATGATGGGGGCTGGAGTTCTGGGTAGGAGAATGCCTTGTGAGGAAGGAGGCAGACACTGAAGCACTGCAGTGGCAACTAAGAAACGAAGCATTGCTGCAGATCACCAGAAGCTGGGAAGAGGAAAGGCACATCCTCTGCGATAGGCTTCAGAGGGAACATGGCCTGGAGGACACCTTGAATTCTAGCTTCAGACTTCCACAACTCCAGATAATACATTTTTATTATTTTAAACCACTCAGCTTGTAACAATTTGTTATGGTAACCCTAGGAAACTAATAATTCATCAATTACATGATTGGAACAGACCATGTAGAAAAATTATACTAAGATGCTGTTGGAAGTTATGTAAAAAGTTAACTGGGTGCAAAACGAAGTGAATAAATTACAAAATAAGGCAACTTATAAGCTAAACCAACAAGAAAATAATAAAGAATAATAACCACAGCACACTTAGCTATGAATAATATTTGGAAAGGCATAATGTACACATTCAATGTTGATTTAACAAAAACCTCAATCACTGTAGGATGATGGAGAATAAAAATCTAATAGAAAAGCACTGTCAATACCTAAATTCATATCTACTATAGCAGCAAATCAGTAATTTCTCAATAATTAAAGGATCAAAAGATAGCAGATATGCATGTCACTAACATATAGAAACAGGAAAATAATCAAAATTATAAGTCACTATTCCAAATGATGTGAGGACTAAGAAATGGTAGAAAGAGGTCACCAGAAGATCCTGGGTTTTTAAGCCTTTTGTTTACATTCATTTAGAAAATAATGTTTATGTTACTTTAGTTTAAGAGATATAAAATTTCACAGCATATTTAATAAAAAATAAATATATAAAGAATAAGAGAGTTTCTCTCACGTCAACTACTTAAGAGTTGCACCGTAAGAAGCAACAACCTCTCTTCTTCCTCTCCACTATCTACTCAGTAACCACAAAGCAACAACCAGGCATGAGTGCATCTCCACCCACATTGTCCAGGCTGGTGTCCAGATTGGCAATGCCTGCTGGGAGCTCTACTGCCTGGAACATGACATCCAGCCTGATGGCCAGATGCCGAGTGACAAGACCATTGGTGCAGGAGATGACTCCTTCAACACCTTCTTCAGTGAGACAGGCAGTGGCAAGCATGTGCCCAGGGCAGTGTTTGTAGACCTGGAACCCACAGTCATTGATGAAGTTCACACAGGTACCTACCACCAGCTCTTCCACCCTGAGCAGCTGATCACGGGCAAGGAAGATGCTGCCAATAACTATGCCCGTGGACACTACAGCATTGGCAAGATCATTGACCTTGTCCTAGACTGAACTCGGAAACTGGCTGACCAGTGTACAGGTCTTCAGGGATTCTTGGTTTTCCACAGCTTTGGTTGGGGAACTGGCTTTGGGTTCACCTCCCTGCTGATGGAGCGTCTCTCTGTCGATTATGGCAGGAAGTTCAAGCTGGAGTTCTGCATTTACCCAGCCCTCCAGGTTTCCACAGCTTTGGTTGAGCCCTGCAACTCCATCCTCACCACCCATACCACCCTGGAGCACTCTGATTGTGGCTTCATGGTTGACAATGAGGCCATCTATGACATCTGTCATAGAAACCTCGATATTGAGCACCCAACCTACACTAACCTGAATAGGTTGATAGGTCAGATTGTGTCTTCCATCACTGCTTCCCTCAGGTTTGATGGAGCCCTGAATGTGGATCTGACTGAATTACAGACCAACCTGGTGCCCTATCCCCGCATCCACTTCCCTCTGGCTAGATATACCCCTGTCATCTCTGCTGAGAAAGCCTACCATGAACAGCTTACAGTAGCAGAGATCACCAATGCATGCTTTGAGCCAGCAAACCAGATGGTGAAATGTGACCCTCGCCATGATAAATACATGGTTTGCTGCCTGTTGTACAGTGGTGATGTGGTTCCCAAAGATGTCAATGCTGCCATTGCCACTACCAAGACCAAGTGTACCATCCAGTTTGTGTACTGGTGCCCCACTGGCTTCAAAGTTGGCATTAATTACCAGCCTCCCACTGTGGTGCCTGGTGGGGACCTGGCCAAAGTATAGCGAGCTGTGTGCATGCTGAGCAACACTGCAGCTATTCCTGAGGCCTAGGCTCACCTGGACCACAGCTTGACCTGATATATGCCAGGCATGCCTTTGTGCACTGGTACATGGGGGAGGGCATGGAGGAAGGAGAGTTTTCTGAGGCCTATGAGGACATGGCTGCCCTAGAGAAGGATTATGAGGACGTTGGTGTGAATTCTGTTGAAGAAGAGGGTGAGAAAGAAGGAGAGGAATACTGAGGTTGAAATGTCAATGGTGCTGCTTTTATAGGGAAGCTTATTCTATTTCAAACATTGAAAAGTTGTGGGGTCTGATCAGTTAATTTGTATGTAACAGTGTATATTCATACAATTACTGGCCTATGCTTTAAAACATGCTTTGTTACAGATCCACTCAGTGCATTTCTCTGATGAGTTTGAATAAAGTATTCCCTGTCTTAAATAAGAAAGAAAGAAAGATTGAAAGAAAGAAAGAAAGAAAGAAAGAAAGAAAGAAAGAAAGAAAGAAAGAATAAGAGAGAGAAGCAAGATGGTGAAGGAGTAAGTGGAGCTACACCTGGAATTACAACTTAATTGTTGTAATAACCAAATAACCAATAGAACACCAACTGGAGAGAAACCTTATTACCACAGACAGAACAGAAGAGCCGATTAATCACAATGTGACCGGTAGGAATTGTGGAGATGTGAAAGGCTGGTGGGGATCACACAGGTGGCAACTGAAGGGACAGAGGAACGTCTCAGCAGCCAGGGCTCCACCTGAGAAGGGTGGGATCTAAACCTCCAACTGGGCTTCCCAGCCTACAATACCAAGGCTGAGAGTAAAACAGCACCCAGCTGAGAAAAGCAAAAAGCCTCCTGGTTTAGCCGACTTGACAGAGACCAAGATCTTAAACAGACCACACATGAAAATACAGTGGCACCCACCTACCCTGGGCTCCAGCAGAGAAAGTGCAGAATGCACCAGAGATGCTTGAGGAAAGTTTGGTTCAGTGACTTTAGGGGGAGAGTTGAGGGAGCAGCCCATGAGTCCAGTGCTGACCCATCCCCAATATAGATGGAAGACCACTCTTCTCCAAAGGGCGGGAGCCTGGGGGGACACTACAGCCCCATCCAGAGGAGTTAATCCACCCCACCAGCAGTGCCTAAACCTGACCTCAGATCACAGGCTGATTGGATTAACAACTAAAGGAGATAAACAAAGACGGCACTGTACAACAGGCAGCAAGCCATGTATTTACCATGGCAAGGGTCACATTTCACCATCTGGTTTGCTGGCTCAAAGCATGCATTGGTGATCTCTGCTACAGAAAGTTGTTCATGGTAGACTTTCTCAGCAGAGGTGACAGGGGTATATGTGGCCAGAGGGAAGTGGATGCGGGGATAGGGCACCAAGTTGGTCTGGAATTCAGTCAGATCTACGTTCAGTGCTCCATCAAACCTGAGGGAAACAGTAATGGAAGACACAATCTGAAGATCTCTGGTAGTCTCCAACCAGCTGACTAGGAAAAGACTGGGAGCCAGGAAGTAAAAAAAAAGTGCACCTCTACACCACAGAAGGTCACACCACTAAGACAGTAAGTCAAAGCAGACCAATCCAAGAAGCAGAAACTAACAAGAGTCACCTAAAATGGGGAGCCAAAGAAATAAATCCTCAGTGAAAGGAAAGAAAGAATCCCCAGGAGGAGTGCAAAATGAAATAGAGGCAAGCACACTATCAGACATAGAATTAAAAATAATGATGATAGAGAAGCTCAATGAGCTCATCCAGCTCAAAGAAAACTACAAACAACTCCAGGGAAACCACAAAGAACTCCAGGAGAGCTACAAGGAACTTACTGAGAACTACACCAGCATTAAAAAGGACATAGAAACCATCAATAAGAGCTGGGAGGAAATGAAGAATATAATTTCTGATTGAAGAACACAGCAGAAGGAATCAAAAGCAGCCTAGAGAAAGCAGAGGATCGTATCACCAAGCTGTAGGTCAATGTAGAAAACAATTCCCAAGCAGTGCAACCAAATGAAAAATGACTGAAAAAGAATGAAGAGGTTTTAAGAGAGCTTCAGGACAACATTAAACATAATAACATCCATATCATAGGGATACCAGAAGGAGAAGAAGAGGAACAAGGGATAGAAAACCTGTTTGAAAAATGACAGAGAACTTCCCTAACTTGAGATGAGGAAAAGTCATGCAAGCTCAGGAAGCATAGAGGGTCCCAAAGACGATGAACCCAAACAGACCCACTTCAAGACACATCATCATTAAAATGGCAAATTTCAAAGACAAGGAGAAGATCTTAAAAGCAGCAAGAGGGAAACAACTAATAACATACAAGGATCTCCAATAAGGCTATTAGTTGATTTCTCAACAGAAACACAACAAGCCAGAAGGGAATGGCAAAAAATATCTCACTCAATGAAAAACAAAGCCCTGCAACCAAGAATACTCTACCCAGTGAGGCTCTCAATCAAAATGGAAGGTGAAAAGGCCCTGATTGGTGGCACAGCAGATAAGGTGCCTGCTTGCAAACCCAAAGGTCACTGGTTCAATTCCCAGCCAGAGCAACATAACCAGGTTGCAAACCAGGTCTCCAGCCAGGTCTATTGATGGAAGCAGGTGAAAGGCAACCATATATTGATGTCTCCCTCCCTCTCTGCCTCTCTCCCTTCTTCTTTCTCTAAAACTAATAAATAAAATCTTAAAAAAAAAAAAAAAAAGGGTGAAATAAGGAGTTTCCTAGAAAAAAGAAGGCTAAAAGAATACATCTCTTATACCTACCTGGCAGGGGAGATACCATGATCACGAAGGTGGTTTTCCCAAGGCGAGGCTTATCCATTGCACTCCAGATGTGCTGACCCCTGTGATTTCCCCAAATGTGGGAAGCTCGAGTGCATAATTTGTGGTAGTGGAGGACTGCATTCACGCTCTCCCCTGGCAAAAAAAAAAAAAAAAAAAAAAAAAA
>PVIW01013352.1:0-27725 GCA_004026585.1 Noctilio leporinus
AGAGAGAGAGAGAGAGAGAGAGAGAGAGAGAAAGAAAGAAAGAAAGAAAGAAAGAAAGAAAGAAAGGGAGACAGTCACAAGAGAAGGAGAAATCAATATTAATAAAGAAAGTGTTTAGGTGTCTGTTCACCCTTTATGGTCTCTGTTTGGTCCAGGTGGAGCCAGGACCAGTGGGCTACTGTCCTGCTGGTCTCCTCTGCCTCTGGGCTGTGCTCTCCTGTGTCCAGATGCTCACCACTCCAATTCTTAGGGTCCTGAAGACGTCTCACGCTCTCTCTCTTGTCCTCTAGCTTCTCTGGTATACGAGAACACCATCAGCACTGCTCTCTACTCTGTTGCCATCTTTTTCTCTTCAGCATCTTTTCTAACCTAAAGATTGACTGATTTCACAACACACTAACAACCAGTTGGTTGCTATTTAAGACATAAATTGCTAACAAAATCTATATATTATACACCCACAAATAAGCACATATTTTGTAACAGTGAATAAGAAATACAGAATGTATTCTATATTGTATACATCCACATTTTCTTACTTTTTTCTTCTTAACTGCATTCGATTTTTCTGAGTTATTGCAAGTAACATGATTTTCCCATATTGTGAAATAATTCCAATCTAAGAAAACTTAACCTGCAGTAATGCAGATACAAGTAATATACAAAATTAAACCTTATTTAGTAAAATCTATTTATAACAAGGTCACTTTAAAGCATTCATAAGTTAAAGTTGGTTCTTACCCCTTAAGCTACCCTATGTCTTTTGATTGGTGCATTTAATCCATTGACCTTCATACCTGTGTTCTTGTCTGTCTCTTTGTTTCTTCATCTTCTTAAAGCAGACCCTTTAACATCTCTTGCAATGCTGGTTTGGTGGAGACGTGTTCTTTTAGCCTTCTTTTGTCGGAGAAGCTCCTTATTTCACCTTCCATTTTGAATGACAGCCTTGCTGGTTAGAGTATTCTTGGTTGCAGGCCTTTGGCTTTCATTGCTTGAAATATTTTTTGCCATTCCCTTCTGGCTTGTTGTGTTTCTGTTGAGAAATCAGCTGATAACCCTATTGAAGCCCCCTTGTATGTTATTAGCTGTTCCTCTCTTGCTGCTTTTAGGATTCTCTCCTTGTCTTTGACATTTGCCATTTTAATGATGATGTGTCTTGGAGTGAGTCTGTTTGGATTCATCTTCATCAGGACTCTCTGTGCTTCCTGAGTTTGCATGACTTTTTTTTCTCCTCAAGTTAGGGAAGTTTTCTGTTATTACTTTTTCAAAGAGGTTTTCTATCCCTTGCCCCTCCTCTTCTCCTTCTGGTATCCCTGTGACATGGATGTTATTACATTTCATGTTGTCCTGCAGCCCTTTTAAAACCTCTTCATTCTTTTCCAGTCTTTTCATTTTGTTGGAATACCTGGGAATTATTTTCACCATTGACCTCCAGCTTGATGATCCAGTCCTCTGCTTTCTCTAGCTTGCTTTTGATTCCTTCTACTGTGTTCTTCAATTCAGAAATGGTATTCTTCATTTCCTCCTGGCTCATATTGATGGTTTCTATGTCCTTTTTAATGCTAGTGTAGTTCTCAGTAAGTTCCTTGTACCTTCCCTGGATTTCTTTGTAGTTCTCCTTGAGTTATTTGTAGTTTTCTTTGAACTCGCTGAGCTCATTGAACTTCTCTATCATCATTATTTTGGATTCCATGTCTGATAGTGTGTTTGCCTTTATTTCATTTTACACTCTTCCTGGGGATTCCTCCTTTCCTTTTGCTGAGGGTTTATTTCTTTGTCTCCCCATTTTAGGTGACTCTTGTTTGTTTCTGCTTCTTGGATTGGTCTGCTTTGACTTTCTGTCACAGTGGTGTGACCTTCTGTGGTGTAGAGGTGTACTTTCTTTACTTCCTGGCTCTGCACTTGGTGATGTCAGCTTGTGTCCCAGTCTGGGCTCAGTCAGCTAGTTGGAGCCTACCAGAGGTCCACTGTCTTTGTCTCCTTTAGTTGTTAAATCAATCAGGCTGTGATCAGTGGTCAGTTTTAGGCACCTCTGGGCAGGGCAGATGAATTCAGTCATTAATTCAATCAACCTATGATCTGAGATCAGGTTAAGGCACTGCTGGTTAGAGCAGATTAATTCCTATGGGTGGGGCTGTGGCTTCTCAGGCTGCTGCTCTTTGGAGAAGAGTAGTTTGCCAGCTATATTGGGGATAGGTCAGCACTGGACTAATGTGCTGCTCCCTCAACTCTCCCCCTAAAGCCACTGACCCAAACTTTCCCCAGGCATCTCTAGCCCCTCTTGCCCTTTCTCTGCTGGATCCCAGGGTAGGTGGGTGCCACTTTTTTCACGTGTGGTCCCTTTAAGAGCTCAGTCTCTCTGTTAAGCTGGCTAAACCTGGTGGCTCTTTGCTTTTCACTGCTGGGTGCTACTTTCCTCTCAGCTTTGTTGCTGTAGGCTGGGAAGCCCAGTTGGGGGTTTAGAGCCCACCCGCCTCAGGTGGAGCCCTGGCAAAACATGCTGAGAAGTTTCTGTGTCCCTTCAGCTGTTGCCTGTGGGAGTCCAGCCAGCCCTCTCTCATCTCCGCACTTCCTATGGGTCATGTTGTGATGAAGTGGCCTCTTCTGTTCTCTCTGTGCTTATAAGCCTTTTCTAGTTGGTATTCTTTTGGTTATTCTGGATGATTTCTCCCCAATTACATTGTAATTTCAGTTTGGTATTAGGAGGATATTGGTGTAGCTCCACTTACATCTTGGTTCTGTCCTCATTTCTTTTTAATTCTTTTTTTTTTTTTTCTTACTGTTCTGATCAGTTGTTTTTTGCTTGCTTATGTTCCATATCATTGATTTGGTTTTTGGCCTCCTCCACTCTACTGTTGTTTCCCGTAAATTATTCTTTATTTTGAGTTAGTGTATCCTTTATTTATGACTGGACCTTTTTTATGCTGTTGAGGTCCTCACTAAGTTCCTTGAACATCCTTACAACTCGTGTTTTGAACTCTGTATTTTATAAATTGTTTAGCTCTTTCTCTGGAGTTTTGATCTGTTCTTTCATTTGGGCCATGTTTCTTTGCTCATTTTGGCAGCCTCTCAGTGTTTGTATTTATATATTAGGTAGAGCTGCTCTGACTCTGTCTTGCTAGTGTGGCCTAATATAGTAAGTGCAGTGGTACAGCCTCCCCTTTCTCCCAAGATGGGTACTTGAGGTATGCCTTTCATGTGGGCTAAGTACAGCCTCTTCCTGTAGTTGAGCCTTAGTTGCTGTTGGCAGATCAATGGGGATTTATACAGGCCAATCAGTTCTAAGAATTGGCTATGACAACTTACCACCAACCTCCACCCTACATGAAGAATCATCCCACAGGGGCTGAATGGTGGTGCTCTGATGTGATCTGTAGCTGTCCACTGGGTGCTCTGGAAGTGGCATTTCCCAAGTGGTGTAGGCCAAGGTCAGCCCCCACCTGTGTTTTGCCTGGAGCCATCCTACCTGAACTGTAAAGCAATCTGAGATGACTGCTACTGGTGCTGGGCTTGGAGATTCCCAGGTAAAGCCAAGCTGTGAATCTAAGCTGGCTGCTGATAGTGCTGGGTATAGGGCTCACTGAAGTGAGCTCTTGCTTGTTGATAGGATTTAGGAAGTTGTGAAGCATGAGTCAAGGCTGGCCATTCATATGGGAAAGCAGCTTGGGTGGGCGGGTAAATTGGGTGGGGCAGAGACTCAGGGGATCTCCAAAGTGTGTCAGACAATGTTAGCCAGGATGATAGAGTCTCAGATATGGCACCAGCTTGCTGGCTATGAGCGGAGAGAATTTAGAAAAGGAACAATGACTTCTGCTTGTCTTAATGCCAGGGAACTTCAATTTCTCCTTGTGTAATACTGGTTCCTTTCAAGCTGCTACTCCAGTGCTAGAGCTCCAAGGGAGTGAGTCTGAGTAGGTGAGAGTGTGTATGTGCACACGCACGTGTGCGGGGGTGGGGGTGATTCTTTAAGAGGAACTGCTTGGGACTCCAGAAGTTTCTTCTACCAAGTCAACCCCTGATGGTTTTTGCAGCCAGAAGTTGTGGGCACTTATCTTCCTGGCACTGGAACCCTGGACTGGGGAAGGGGGACTGGTGTGGGGCTGGGACTCCTCACTTTTGAGATATCCCTCCTGAATTTTTATCCATATGTGGGTGACAGACCAACCTATTTTGCATCTGCACCCCTCCTACCAGTCTGGATGAATGTGGTTTCTTTAATTCCATAATTGTCAGACTTCCATTCAACTTAATTTCTGACTGTTTTGGCTCATGGTGGTTCTATATCTTAGTTGTAATTTTGATGTGATTGTGCAAAGAGGTGAGCCAAGTCTGCCTATGCCACCATCTTGACTGGTAGTCCTAAAACCTCAATTTCTAATGAAAAGCATTCTTTAGCTTGGACGTTTTATAGCATCTATAAACATTTTTCATAGATAAAAGTCAGTTATTAACATGAGCTTATATTTGTAAACCCCAAGCAAAATAATGATGTCTGTTTTACTTAAAGCAACAAACTTAAGTAAGCTTTATTTACTAAGGATTAATCTTAGATCATATGTACTTGAAAGCACTTGAGTTAGTTTTTATATTTATGAGAATTTTAGCATATATAATTCTTATAATGCTTGACTTTAATTTTAATAATACCATCTAGAGATAGAATTATCTCACATTTACAACATACATATATGTAGATACATACAGACAAACACAAAGAGAGAAGAGTTGGATCTCAATTTTGTTCAGACTTCATATCTGTCCTTGACAAGCCAAGTTCCAAATGCTTCCCCCTTTCAAAATAATGACAGCCATTTTTAATACCACAAAAAATTTGGTTGACATCATAGGTTGATCTGTTTATCTAAATTCTGTCTTTGAAGCTCTAAGAGACCCATTAAATATGATTTTTATTCATTCTTCCTAACTTTATAGCCAACTTTTTCAATTATGCACACAAAAAAATAACTTAGAAGTATCAGAGGATCCTCATTTTGGCCATCTGGTTATAAATGAGAGGCTGACTATGGTGAGCCTTGGAGGCATGATTTCCCATGTTAATTTTGAGATATGTAGAGTCTGAACAAAGTTCTGGGGGAAACCAACCTTTGCATGAACTTCTCCTGATGAGCTAACTGCAGTGGATATCTCTATAGGACTGCTTTACTACACCTTAGAAGACATTTTTTTCCTGGAAACTCCACAAAAATTCTTCACCACCTATGAATATCCAACAAGGGCCAGCAAGAGCTTACCTAGCACAAGAACTGCGATGCTTCTCCTGGCACAGGGACCTCTCTCAGTGCTCTCTCTCAGGGTGAACCATTCTAGGTGCCCTGTCCTCCCAGGGTTCCCACCTTCTTCTCCAGGATTGGCTGTGCTGTGTCACTGGATGACTTCTGGTACCTACCCTTGCCACTCTGGATTGAGGGTCTGAAACAGCTGTTGTCAGATGGGGGAGTAAATGATTTTTGCTTTTCAGAGCTAAAGAGAGCTCAGCCTCTCGTTTAATCAGCAGGTATTTTGTTCAGACTCTTAGCAAGCCAATTAAAAAGTTGAAATTAAAAGCATCAACCCACATTTTTTTCCTCTCCCTGGATTATTTCAGCCATTATCCACTTCAAGGATTTTCTATGGACAACTCAAATAAGGTCATGACCTAATATTCACCCAAGTTCACTCTGAGCATGTGGCATACAATGGGCCCTTGTTTGTACTTAGTACAGAGTCTAGGGCTTACAGGGTGGTCCTGGGTGGGCTTCTATAGAGTTTTGCCACACTACACCAAGTAAATGTTGATGTAAGAAATATCCAAGCCTATAGATAATTTTTATAAGAATTTATTTAAACCAAACTGATGACATATGCCAGGGAGTAAGATATAAAATACTCTCCAGATCATTTCTTAATACCAAATTTCTTAATATCTTTTGCCTGTATTATTTACAATAAAATAAGATTTATAATTTTTAAATTAGATTCTTAAGTCATAGTAAAACTCAACCCACTTAAACATTTATGTGAAGATCTCATAAATACATATGCATATATAACTAACACAAATCTACATGCAGTAATACATTGCTATTTCAGTGGTGAATTAAACTTTTCAAGACACTTGGTTATCATTTGGTTAACTAAAATAATGAATGGCTAAGGGTAGTTAAGTCCATTGTGGTCTTAGCCTGTATTTTATACAGATATGTGCCTCAAAACACACACACACATTTTAGCATTTCTTGCAGAAGCATCTAGGCTTTCCTAATTAGTGAAAAAGTGACTAGGATTCATGTTTCCTGGTAATCTTCCATAAGTTCTGCTGCACTGGTAGGGAACATCTGTTTAAAGCCTACTATAGTATTATATATCATTCTTGACAAACACTTGGTTAGAATTGAACTTCTCTCTGGAGCAGAGTCCTCCCCTTTTCTCCTGTCTGCTAAGTTTAAACAGCTCTACTTCTACAGTTAAGAATCCTTAGTTTAAAAAGAAAATGGGAGAGCTTATACAACTGGTTGTGGTATGAATGGTACTATGTATTGAATAATTTTGTAAATTTATAAAAGGTTTTTGAGTTTTATTTCCCTACAAGAAAAAGAACTTTAAGACGTTCATGTGTTTTCTTTATATAAACCTTAAGACTTTCCAGGCTTGTAGGAAATCTGTTGCTCTGAAAGAATTATGTGATCTAATGTTTAAATAATATGCTGGAGGATTTTGGATGTAAAAAAAAATGTTTCTTGAAGTGTTTTCCAGATGTTTGTGACCATTTGAAGTTATTTTTTCTTCCACTTAACTTCAAGGCTTTTGGATTTAAGCCATAACAATTAATGAAGTAGAATTCTTATTTTAAATAAACTGGAAGAGCATCTCTCTCTCTCTCTCTCTCTCTAGGAAGTCATTTATTAATATAACAAAAATAATTTATAGAAACTCAGTTCCCAATGTGTGATATGCAATAGGTGGAAAGTGGTGTGTTGATCAAAATATTATGTTAATATAGAGCTATAAGCAATATAATTTTCAAGTTATTAGAGAATAGTAGAATGTATGTAACAAACTATTCTAAACATAATTTTATTTTTTTTTAATTCAGGAGGTTATGGATGTGTAGACATTCTGGTTGAGCACTTCAAGTCATATCTTAGTATTTTGTAAGATATATTTCTTAATAATTTCTCCCACAACTTACTGAATATTTTTAAATGCATTAGCATCTCTCATGATGCTTGACATATAATGGTCATATAAGTTTACTGAAGTTGTTAATAATTTAATGTATTCAAGGAAACAAAATTCTGATTGATTATGATCTGTTTCTTTCAGAAGGTCCCCACACATATAATGGAATTTTATCCAGTTCTGTAGATCTTCATTCTGAATACCAAGATAATGCAGGAAGTATGCATAATTTATCATTTCTGTATGTAGTCTTGACTGCTGAAGGAAAACATTTTTTAAGATACAGCAAAACTCACTTTGGTATCTTTAATGGAAATCCTGATTTTGCTTTTAATTTTTTTATAACCTTTTGCTAAAGGTATGAACAAGCAAAGAACTTACCTCAGTAGGCAAGGCCACATTAATAAGAATGCCTAGAAGAGGACTAATTCTTCAGACCCGGACCCAGTGGCTACTGTTGGGTCTTGCTTTGCTTTGCAGTTTGGCACTGTTTTTGTATCTTCTGGAGTGTGCCCCCCAGACTGATGGAAATGCATCTCTTCCCGGGGTCATTGGAGAAAACTATGGTAAAGAATATTATCAAGCCCTGCTGCAAGAGCAAGAAGAACATTATCAAACTAGGGCAACCAGTCTGAAACGCCAAATTGCCCAACTGAAACAAGAATTACAAGAAATGAGTGAGAAGATGAGATCATTACAAGAGAGAAAGAATGTAGGGGCTAATAACATAGGCTATCAAGGCCACAAAGAACAAGCACCTAGTGATCTTTTAGAGTTTCTTCATTCCCAAATTGACAAAGCTGAAGTTAGCATAGGAGCCAAACTACCTAGTGAGTATGGGGTCATTCCCTTTGAAAGTTTTACCTTAATGAAAGTATTTCAGTTGGAAATGGGTCTCACTCGCCATCCTGAGGAAAAGCCAGTTAGAAAAGACAAGCGAGATGAATTGGTAGAAGTTATTGAAGCTGGCTTGGAGGTCATTAATAATCCTGATGAAGATGATGAACAGGAAGATGAGGATGGTCCTCTTGGAGAGAAACTGATATTTAATGAAAATGACTTCATAGAAGGTAATGTGAAAAATGTGTTGGTTATAGTTAGGTTAGTATGGCAAATTGTTGTTATTGTTTGCTGGTAACATATCAGCCATTTTCCACAGTATTAAAATGTTTGGTTAGCCCTGGCTTGTGGCACAGAGGATAAGGCACCAGCCTGTGAACCCAAAGTTCACTGGTTCGATTCCCAGCCAGGGCACATAACCAGGTTGCAAGCCAGGTCTCCAGCCAGGTCCATAGCTGGAGGCAGGTGAAAGGCAACCATACATTAATGTCTCTCTGTCTCTCTGACTCTCTCTCTAAAAATAGTAAGTAAAATCTTTAAGAAAATTAAAAATAATAAAAGTTTTAAAAACAAAACAAAATACGTTTGGTTACCTACTTTATTCCACCAAGACTTTGAAGTGGCTTTTTGAAAAAACTTATAATGTGATTATAATGAAGTAGAAAATAAGAACCAGAGAAACAGAATAAATCTAAACATATAAAAGTTTATATAGTCTTTTATAGAAGACTACCAAGTTGAAGGGCTCTGAGGGCATTTGTGTGTTTATAATCCTCTCTTATCTGGTCTTGATGTTCCTTTCTTATTTACAGTATATACTGTATATATATTATATATATATATATATATGTAAGAAATAAGGCTCAAGATCTTAAAACCATTTGATAAAGTAAAAAGAAAAAAGAAAACCTAATTTTGTAGGTTAGTGGTTATTCTATATTTTGGAGGGAGGAGAGTAGCACTTCTAAGAATATCAAGGAGGCATACATAATATTAAAAAGCTTATTTGGCCTTTGGAAAAGTATTTTCCTAATACAAATGGCAGAAAGGGCATGGGATTTTTACATATCAAGATGGGATATGACTCAAAAGTCAAGGAACATTGCTATAAATTTGAGATATTTGGTGATTGATATAAATAGGAATAATTACAGATCCTCACCCATCTCCACCTTATAATCCTCTACCAGATTTTTAATTGCAGACTTAAAACAATTTTAGATGTAAATCTTTCTTACAAGTTCTATTTGCTTGATCTATAAGTAGTTTACCACATGTAGTATTTTCTACCCTGAGTTGTCATGGATGTCACTTGCTATATATAATACAGGACCCTGGGGCCTTTGGAGGCTATCAGGGAGAGCATTGTGCTTTTCTGGCATTTCAGCTGTCTTCTCCCTGTAACCACTTCTTTTTGTCTGCTGTTACTTCCTGTCATTTTCAATGGTTGTTTCCCTCAAAACATTTCTATTTTTTCTGCAAGCTCAGATTTTTGACTTTCCACTCTATGTTTGTAGCTTACAGCAGATTTGACAGCTGCTAGGGAAATAAGATAACCAAGTAATGTGTAAAATGTGTTCACATCTGCCTGTAAAGAAGGGAACTGATGTCAGTTCTTTGAAGCATATGTTATAGGTTGAATAATAATATAGATAATATAGCAGAGCGATGAAGTTTTTTAACTTCTCTTATTATAAAGAAATGTTCGTGGGGATAAATATTTTCACAAACAGATTAAGATCTGGTTTATTACTTTTTATCTTTGAGTAAAGTCAGTATTCACATTGATTTTATAAACTTTGACATGGAGACATCTTTGTCCCTAACTCTTTCCTTCAGGCTATTACCGTACTGAGAGAGATAAGGGCACACAGTATGAACTCTTTTTTAAGAAAGCAGACCTCATGGAATATAGACATGTGACCCTCTTCCGCCCTTTTGGACCTCTCATGAAAGTGAAAAGTGAGATGATTGACATTACTAGATCACTTATTAATATAATCGTGCCTCTTGCTGAAAGAACTGAAGCATTTGTACAGTTTATGCAGAACTTCAGGTAACTCTCCGTACTTAATGATTGGTCTAAGCATGCCTGAAAAAATCACACTTCATACATATTTACTTAATTTATCTTCACTGAGTATGATTACTTAGAATTACAGGATAATTTTATCTTTTTTCTGAAAGCATGTATAGCATATTGTGTTTTTGATGATTTGAACTATGAATAAAGTAAATTGAGGGTGACAACTATGAGAAATTAAATTTGGTTACCTTTATAATTAATTGTGTGTGAATTCATGTTAGAACAAGTTGTATTTTTTTAAATAACATTTTTAAGGCATAGTTTACATAAGAAAATTCACATATTTTAGAGATATGGGCTTCATGACTTTTGACAAATATATACTCATGTTGCCACCTCTCTAATCAAGATATGGAACAATGCTTTTGTCCCAGGAAATTCCCCTAAGAGCAATTTAAATTTTAAAATTGAAGTAGTTTAGAAATACAAACATTCAATGGAAATTGGGGAAAAGTTATTCTATCTTGGGAAGCAGAGGCTAACAAAATTTTAAAGGATTTTTTGCCATTAAATTTGGATATTTTAAACTGCCGAAGTGTTAAAGAACTAAAAACTACATAGTAGAATAACTATTCAAGTAAAGTTTTGTTTTTTTGTTTTAACAATTGCCTTGTTTTAAATACTTTAATATGCTAGTTTTAATGCCTTGTAATTCTGGTCTTTATTCTCCTATTGAAATTGTTGGATTTAAAGTTAGTTAATACTCTTCTGTAACAGGTTATCTAGAAGTCATGCTTCCAAATGAGTTTTGTTTGTCTGAAATAGCTCACTTAAGATCTGATTTCCTAGATCATTTTTTTATTGCACCTTTCTTGGAATTGCCTTCAGATGCTACAGTATTCCTTATAGTAAGTACTCTCATTTGTAGCAAATATTTATTCTTTGATGATTGGTACAGTTTGGGGTACTAGCCAGTCTGAAGACAAAATAACTCTCTAATCAAAGGATGCATATTTATTTATTTGGTTCTGAACTGATTGAGCTTATTTTCTTGAGTAGTTTATAATTGTATGCTCCTGAAGGCAATACCAAGGCAAAAAAGTTTACAAAGTGTTTTGAAATTTGGCAACAATTGTTGGACTGCTTCCATGGCAGTCCAAGTGTTGCGTTTATTTAGACATCTGCATTGTTATTCATTCACAGTGATGTCTTTAATAATTCAGTACTTTATATTTACCTAAAACTCATGTGATTGTGTCTTTAATTAGCAATGTCTCATTCATTTTAGTCATGTGATTGCTTTCTGAATGAATACGCTGTTACATTTTCCTGAATAAACTTTAATTTTCAATTTTATTAGGGATGTATGTATTTATCAGGACAAGAGGATTCATCTCACAGTGGTGTATTTTGGAAAAGAAGGATTGTCTAAAGTCAAGTTTATCCTAGAATCAGTCACAAGGTGGGTGAACTACATCCACAAAGAAGTCCTTGATATATAACATTAGAAGAGTGAGAATTTCAGATATTTAATGAATGAATTTGGAATAGCTGCTGTTTAAAAGTAGACCAAGCATGTAAGCAGTGATTAAGTTCCTCATTTCACCCCAGGTTCCCTCAGGCAACTCGAAATGACTTATCTTCCTTAACCTCTTGGCAAACAGCCTGGCATGATCAGTGTGCTCTCACTCTAGACCCACTCACTGTCTACTTCTTTATTTCCTCGTATTGAACTCTCCCCTTTTCTAAATCTACTGCCTTCACCTTGATACCCTGTCTTGAATTGGCCTCTTACTTGTCATCCCTTTCCATTCCTTCTCATCCTGTAAATGATTCTTAGGTCTCCCCCTATCCTTAAGAAACTTCCACTTGACCCTACAGTATCCAGGAGCTACTGTTAGGTTTCTGTCCTTTCATAACTTAAACTCACAAGACAGTAATTCCCTAACCAAACAACTTATATAGTAACCTGGCATATAGTAGGTGCTCAAAGTTTTGAATGAATGAATTAGTAATTCCTTAATACTTCATTATTAATTCTGTAGCTTCTCAGCATTTTCATCTCTTTAAGTTAGGACCCCAAAGTTATGACCTGATTGCAAAATTCAGCCTTTTTTCTCTCATCCTTCTATCTCTTTACATTTGGCACTTAACAAATATTTCCTTCTTAAAATGTTTCCCTGATATTTGTAAAATGTAAATATTTTGTCAATGTAAATATTTTATAAGGTAAGATATTAAGTTGATATTGTTTTCTGACCACACCAATTCTGTATCGATTACTTGGTTCTTTGCCTTTCTGCTAGTTGTGGCCATTTCCAAAGGGCCCAGATTTGGCTGGCCATTCTTCTTGAGTCATTCAACTAACATTCATTGAATCCCACCAACTATGTTCAAGATATCCTGCTTTGAGCCTTACTAGAATGGTTGGATTAGGACTGGGCATGAAAGAGGGAGTTGTATTTCCTACCTCATAGCATTGATATGTAAAAAACCAACATTATCTTCTCCTGATGTCCCTCTTTAGGTCAGACTAAGACCATTCTCATGATACCCTGCACTTAATGTCTGAGATCCAGCATCTTTCACTCATTTTCCACTTCTCATTAGTCAGTTCCTTCCTTCTACATAGGATCTTTTCTCTGTTCCTTCCTAGCTGCTGCTACCATCCCTCTACCCCCCGCCCCCCAGCCTTCATTTCTTCCTTCCTTGCCATTTTCAGGTCACCTACTAATTGCCAAGCACTCACATCAGTATTGCTGAAGCCATCCCTGCAGTAATCAAACACCATTTTGGTAAATGATGGAAACCTGTTGTTGAGCACAAGGAACATGAGTGTTATTGAAGAATCTTGGATAACTTGCAAAGCTAAAGGGATCATTACAACCAGATTTGGAGAAGAAAAACAAATCAGCTTT
This sequence comes from Noctilio leporinus, assembly GCA_004026585.1. Lineage (NCBI taxonomy): Eukaryota > Metazoa > Chordata > Mammalia > Chiroptera > Noctilionidae > Noctilio > Noctilio leporinus. Next base: position 12,964 of record PVIW01013352.1, read on the forward strand.
GATATCTTAGGGACTTGATTTGAATACCAGAGATTTGAATACCATCAAAATTCTGTCTTCTTATCTGTTTTTCTTTGCATCTTGACTTTATTCTTCATTGCAAATTGTCTTCTTCCACATGTGATATATATAACTGTTGATGGCTGTGGGCTCACATCTTCTCAGCTTCGCCATCAGAGAAGAAAAGATCTTTCTCCCAGATCCAGCTGAGAAAATCCCAGGGAGGAACTTTTGCCCACTCTTGAGCCAATCAATATGGCCAGATTGGGGTATTATGATTAGTCCTCTTGAGTCTGGTGTCCGCTTTTAGGAAATTACTGTGTTTGGATGCTTTATGATTAGTTCCTCTACTTGGTTCTGGGACTGTGAGATGGTGAACACCAGTTTCCCCAAAGCAAGAGAGAGATTTATATACTACAAGGGCAGTATGGGCACTCAGAGCACTTGGAGTCCACTTCATACATTATTTGAGTCTTTGCTTCCATTTCTCCATTTCCCATTCTATAAGAGGGGTCTGGAAAAAAAAAACAACAATATATTTATAAAAAATTGTGTATTTATTCTTACATGTTTAAATTTCAGTCATCTTTAAAGTACTCACCATTTGATGCAACACAGCTATCAAGACTTTTTTCCACTGCTCAAAACAGTTTTTTAATTCATTGATTTTGATTACTTTTAGTGCTTCTGCCATTTTTTGTTTCACTCTTCCACATTAGCAAAATGTTTCTTTTTGAGGAATTTTTCATTGGGGAAACAGAAAAGTCACTCAGGGTGAAGATAGGTGAATAGGGAGGGTGGGACACAGGGGTACACTGTTTTTCATCAAAAACTGCTAAACACTCAGTGCAGAATATGCAGGTGAGCTCGTAAGTCACCCATCATGAAAAGGGCAAATGCAGCCCTAGCTGGTGTGGCTCAGTGGGTTGAGTACCAGCCTGCAAACCCAAGTATCTCTGGTTCGATTCCCAGTCAGGGCACATACTGAGGTTGCAAGCCAGGTCTCCAGCCAGGTCCCCAGCTGAAGACAGATGAAAGGCAACCATACATTGATGTTTTTCTCCCTCTTTGCCTCCCTCCCTTCCCCTCTCTCTAAAAATAATAAAATCTTTTAAAAAATAAATGTTTTTAAAAAAAAATGAAAAGGGCAAATGTGTTGAAAGAGTCTTCAGAGAAATTCACTGAAGCCAAACACAGCCTCTTACAGCAGCTGGTACACTGACAGAGGTGGGTTCTGAGAATACTCAGCTAGCAGGGGAAGCCTGTACTACAAGGGGCCTGCCCTCCAGAAAATAATCCTGGGTTTGTTTTAGGTTCCCTCTTTGTATATTATTATAAAATTAATCTTCCTAAAAGATTTTTTTTTAACCCAGCTATACCCCAGTGCAGCAATTTTCCAGCTTTAACATCCAAGTCACTGGAAGGGCTTACTAACACAGATGATCAATTCCACCCATAGCATCTAATCCAGGAGTCTGGGGTGGGACCTGAGAATTTTCACTTCTAACATGTGTCCAGGGGAAACTGATACTCTGGATGCAGGGACTTGACAGTAAGAATAACTGCCATGATGGAAAAATCCTGACTTGTCCCTGCCTTTAGGACACTGACCAAGAGCTGTGACTTCTCATGGAAGATGTACTACTCAGTCTGACCGTTTTCTGGTTTTCTTTCATTGTTCCTGTTCTTGGATCTCTCTTAGCCACTTTGATTTGTCTGGTCCCTGTTCTTCATAATGCTTTATACTTTATTATCTCTTTGCCTTTGAGAATAATTAATTAGAATGGCCTTTAAAGTTGCCACTAAATTCAGGATTTCAACCAAGACCTAACTTGAATTCTAATTTTAGTATCATCTCTGACTTTTCCAGAAGTAATCTCTATTTCTCAGAGCTCCTGTTTATTAATTTATTTAGCAAATATTTATTGAACTCCTACTCTGCTAGGGCCACTGTGTCCATAGTAATGAACAAAACAGAATTCCTCCTCTGTTGGAGATTACATTCCAGTGGAACTGAAGAAAACAAAGCTAGGTAAGGGAATGGAGATTAAAGAGAGGAAATAGGGGCTACTTCACGCATGATGTGAGGAGTACCTGTCTGATAAGAGCACATTTGAGTAAAGATCTGAAGAACTCAATAGAAGAACACTTGATATTTGTGTTATTCATGTGGAATGTATTAATTATTACCAAACATTATGGTTGTTTTTCCATGTATATGTTTCTTATCTTCTCCAATAAGTTTTTAAAGTTCAGAAGGGCAGCAGTCCCTTAACACTTATAAACCTCACACCACCATCATGTTGCCTCACATATGGGTATTTAGTGAATATACGTCTCTGATGATGATCATGCACCTGATGCTAATGATTTATTTTCCTTATAGAAATGTAAAACTAACATCATAATATATGTGAAATATAAAACATATTTGTAAGTATTAAAGGAAAAGAGTTGTTAAACTTTAAGTGGGACTTATAATTTGTTATATGTGCTTTCCTTATAGTGAGTCTAATTTTCACAATTACACCTTGGTCTCATTGAATGAAGAATTTAATCGTGGACGAGGACTAAATGTGGGTGCCCGAGCTTGGGACAAGGGAGAGGTCTTGATGTTTTTCTGTGATGTTGATATATATTTCTCAGCCGAATTCCTTAACAGCTGCCGGTTAAATGCTGAGCCAGGTGCGTAAAATGTTAATAAATGAGCTGAGTGTAGAATTTAGAACAATGTCAGCATGCCCCATATTTTGAATCAAGTTATATTTTTAAAGTTATGTTAGGCATAATTTAACTAGAATATTAAGTAGAAAAGTGAAAATTTTTCCCTCTGAAGTTCATACCCCTTGCTCTCTCATGGCCAAATTCTAATGACTACATTTGGATGCAAATATACAAATGGCAAAGAAATAAAAAGTCTTGAAATTGATGAGGACACCCATCAGAAAAAGAGCCAAGCAGACTGAGAGATGTGTGAGAAGCATAAGCACTGTCAGTCAGGCAGTGGCGCTGACACACACAAAGGCATATACTACATATAAAGGTTGCAATACTGATAAAGCTTGGTCTCCACACTATGCATTTGGGATGACTTACTATATTTACCTATGTCATAGATATTTTTGAAAATATATGAACAAGGTGCATTGTATCACAAGGTGCATTGCTAAGTACGTTAAATGTTTGTTTTTTTTAGTTTAAATGTAATTTAAATCTTACTTTAAGTGAAAAGATTTTTTGTATTTAAAAAATCTCAGTATTTTTATAATGTTGAATTATTTATATCATGCAAATTATTACCTTCTCACTAATTAGTTTGGTGGGATAACTGTCAGGAACTTACAGAGCCTAGTGAGTATGTAAGGGTTAGGTTTACTTTTGTTACACCAAACAGCATGAAGTTCAAAATATGGAAGATGGATAAGGCGCCAGCCTGCGAACCCAAAGGTTGCAGGTTCAATTCCCCAGCCAGGGCACATAACCAGGTTGCAAACCAGGTCTCCAGTCAGGTCTGTGACTGGAGGCAGGTGAAACACAACCTTACATTGATGCCTCTCTCCCTCTCTGCCTCTCTCCTTTCCCCTCTTTCTAAAAATAATGAAATAAAATATTTTTTAAAAATATGGAAGATGAAAGAGATATTTGCTCAATGTGAAAGAAATATTTATATATCCAGAAATAGATTTGCCTTTGGAGAATAGCTTCTCATCCCTAACTGGGTTTTGAGGAAGGTGAGAAGGAGTATCAGCTAGGAATCTTGTAATAAAAAGGCCACTTCCTTGCTTATAGTATCCTTGACAATTACTGAGCACTTTATTTTATAATATCTGATCTACACGAGTCTAGCAAGGGATTCTCTATTAAGGGGAAATGGGCTAGCCAGCCTATAAGGGCTCTTCAGTGTTATCAATTTGAAGGATAATGACAAGGCCTTCCACAATGGCTATTACATCAGGTCATTTTGACTCTAATCTTCCCAACTTTTCCAAATCTTGTTTAAATCCATCTGCAGTTCTGGGTTTTTATCCTCATTTGTTAATTTTATTGTTGTTCAATTACAATTGTCCCAACTTTCCCCCATTGTTGTCCTCTGCCCTAGCTACCCCCCTGCTCCCCCAGGCTGTTTTATTTTCTATATATCTAGCCACTGTGCAGTATTCTTTGGATTTACTGTTTCTATGGTTCATTTTGAAGGGTGGATTTAACATGTTTCTAGTTTCTTGGTGATTGCCAAGGTTAACCTGTATCTATTCCAGCTAGTTAGATGAAATAATGAAATGTTGGGTTGGCCCAAAAAGTTTATTCAGTTCTTAAGTAAAAATAAAAAGCACATTTTTCATTTTCGCCAAAAACTTAATGAACAATGTATTCACTGTTTTGTTCCACTACCTTCTGCCATCTTTCAGGCAACTTTATAATTTCATCTTCCCAAAACTTCTTATCTTTTGAGCAAAGAATTGTTCCAGGTGCCTTTTGCAGTCTTCCAGGGAATTGAAATTTTTTTCATTTAAGAGAATTTTGTAAAGATCAAAATAAATGGAAATCCAAAGGTGCAATGTCTGGTGAATACAGCCAAGCTATAACAGTTTTTGCCTGCTCATCAAAGAAATATGTGGCCTTGCATTATCCTGATGGAAGATTATGTGTTTTCTATTGACTAATTCTGGGTGCTTTTCATCTAGTGCTGCTTTTAGCTGATCTAATTGGGAGTAGTACTTACTGGTTTTCTGGAAGGAATTCATAATGGAGGACTCCCTTCCAATCCCATAGATGCAATTTCACCTTCTTTGGACGAAGACTGGGCTTTGCTGTGGTGGTGGTTGTGGTTCATTTCACTTGTCCCATGATCTCTTCTGTTCCACATTATTGTAAAGTATTCACTTTTCATTGCCCATCACAATTTGTTTTTTAAATGGAACATTTTTGTTACACTTAAGTAGAGAATCACAAGTGGAAATACAGTCAAGGTTTTTTTTGTTTTGTTTTGCTTTTTTTTTTTTTTTTTTTGCTTAACTTATGTGGAACCCAAACATTAAAGCAATTAACAAACCAAGCTGGTGAAAATGTTTTTCAATGCTTGATTTGGATGTTTTGAGAATGTCAGCTATCTCCCACATGGTATAAGATTGATTATTCTCAATTAATGTCTCCATTTGATTACTATCAACTTCAACTGGTCTGCTGGACTATGGAGCATCATCCAGTGAGCATGCAACTTTTCACACCACTTTGACATATTCAGTCACACAGCACCTTCTCCGTACAATGCACAAATCTTTTGCATTTCAGTTGTGTTTTTACCTGTCTTGAAATAATACAGCATAAAATGCTCACAATGTTGTATATTTTTTCCATCCTCATTAAAATGGCTACACAAAAATTTGCCTATTTTTAGGTTTTGTAAATGCATGTTGATATGACAGCTGTCATAATACAATTAACAAAATTGTTTTGAATGAAGTTAAAGACAACTAAGTGCTACTAGAGTCATTGTATGAAAAAAAAAAATATTTTGGCAAACCCAATAAATGGCCCACCTAATGAATAACTGAGAGAATACCTTTGCACATCTCCCCAAAGTCAAGGGAGTAAATTTGTATAGCACCCTTTAAACAATATTTTTTTGTCTATTTTTGCAATGCTATAGTTCCATAGCCTGGCCTACTGATATGTTATTTAAAAAGTCATCATCACAGTTATCAATAGGATGTCCATAGTCTAAATATTGATAAAATAAAATTATCATATGGAGTCAAAGACTTTAACTATTGAGAGACATTGTTATAAGACCATTCTTCATTTTATGACTTGTGTAATATAAATGCATATTTTAATTTATAGGCAAGAAGGTGTTTTACCCTGTAGTGTTCAGTCTTTACAACCCTGCCATTGTTTATGCCAGTCAGAATGTACCCCCTCCTGTGGAGCAGCAGCTGGTAAGACTCTCATTGTGTTATGAAGTGCCACAAAGATTCTTTCTAGGTTCCTTTATATTTTATTCACAAGTAGAAAAAGTTGTGAATAAAAAATAATAGTTATTATAAACACACTTCCATAGTCTCTTTTACCCTAACCCCCTGTAAATGCTTTCACACTTATTATCTTAGAATTGTGTCATCCTAGAGGGAAATAAAGTATAGGCCACAGAGAAAACTTGATGTTCCAGAATGTGAAAATTCTACAGTTACTTCTGCCAACATATTAAAGTAATACTAAAAGTACATTTTAATTTTAAAAACCTTATTAACTAGAAATTAAAACTGCTAGATAACTAAGAAGAAATAACACACTATAGGGAATTACTTAGAAAGTCATGGCATAGGAATGTCATGTGTCACAACTTATAGTTGTACTTATATTAGCATAACAGTTATACTTACATTTTAAAATTTTTTAAATAACTTACTATGTTAGAATAATTTATATTTATAGAAAAGGTAGGCAGATGGTATAGGCATTCCTAGACTTCACCCAGTTTTTCATAATGTTAACATTTTTGGTAACCATGATACATTTGTCTAAATTAAGAAATTAATCTTGGTTAAGTTCATGCTAACTACACTATGGAATTTATTAGGATTTCACCAATTTTTCTACTAATATCCCTTTTCTGCTCCAGGATCCGTTTCAGGGTACTACATTGCTCTTAGCCTAATTTTAATTGTTAACATTAAGAAAAAATAGAAACAAATGAACTCAGAAGTCAGTATAAGATGTTTAAAATTTAATAACTAGGAGGGAAAAAAGATAAATGCAGAAATTAATTAACCAAAAATAATAGCTTGACAAATATAAGAGGTTATTCTTTATGTGCAAAAAAGTTTTTTAACCATAAAGTAAGTAGATTCAAGGTAAAAAGGAAAATACAATATTGGAAATTGTAATAAAAAAACATTGAGAGAAATCAATTTTATATGACACTTTAAAAAATCTAAATGAAAGGCTTGAGAATTTATAAACCATTAATATGAGCTAAGTTCATGTTAGTGTTTTATAAAAGCTGATGTTAGTATTTCCAAATAAAAGAGATGGAAGCTCTGAAGAGACCAATTGCTGCTTTAAAAAATCAGAAGTTATCAAAAAAGTATTACACAGTTGCATAGAGATGATGGTGAGCTTTTCCAAATTTTCAAAGAACAGGTAATACTAGTGCCATATGATCTACTTAATATTTTTTATGGGGCCAGCATCATCTATACTAACACCTAGCAAAGCATACACATACCCCTATACCTTATCTAGGCCAGTATTACTTAGGAATATAGATACAAATGGGATCAAAATGGCAAATCAAGTACCCATATTTACCTTACTTAACACCCTAAGTCCTTTGTAAAAATTAAGAAGTAAAGGGCATATTATCATTGGAAAGTGAGAGAATTACCATTAATAGTCTAAAATTTGAGAAATTTCTGTAAGATGGCAGTAATTGATGGAAATAGGATCAATGGAGGACAGAACAATGTGGAACATGTTCAAGAAGACACATAGGAATATGTGCGTTTGCTTCTCCAGGAGTATGCTAAACAGTAGGCATTACAGATATTGGCCCATAGGCCAAGGCAGTGTGAGGTCCCTGGAGCCAGAAAGGTGGGGCAGGGTTTTGGGAATATTGAGTTGTAGGGAGAATGGGGAGTCCCAGATTGCTAGGACGAGCTGCTGTTGATATGTTGTGCCCTAGACCATGTTCAGCCTTTCCGCTACCATTGGAGATAGACCCCTATAATCATCACTAACAGCCATGGGTTTTTGAATACTTATTTTTCTAACAAAAATGAACTAAGACTAGCCAGACTTGGAGGAAACCAGTGCCATAAGAGAGAGAGGTACTTGTCACCTCTGCTCACTGTTGTGTCCCAACTCCCAGAATCATGTTGACAGATTAAACATTTGTTGCATCTATGAATAAAATAAAAGAGGTTTGGACTTCACTGGTGACAGCTTCACTTCAAGCTGGTTTCCCTTGTGGTGGAAGGACTGTAGTAGTTCCAAGTGTTGCTACACCCTGCACTAGGAGTAGGCAAACTTATTCAGTACAGAGCATTATAGAAAATATTTGGGGCTTTGCAGGCCATATAGTCTCTGTTGCAATTATTCAGCTTAATCATTGTATCATGGATGCAGCCATAGAAAATTTGTAAACAAATGAGCATGTCAAATACACAATAAAATTATTTATAAAGCTAGATGGCATACCTGAGTTAGCCTGGAGGCTGCCTGGGGGCTGTAATTTGCTGACTTCCACACTACACCATCCAAAACAAGAAGGTGTCTTTTCTAGCTTTCATATGAGCTCATATGAGCTTTCATATCCAAAGTTCTCAATCCCTCCCATTTTGCATACTGGCCTGAACTTTGTCTAATGCCTGTTAATGAACCAATTTCTATAGTAAGTTGGGTGAGACTGCCACACTGATATAGAGTCCTCTTGGCTTGCTTGAAGCTCATGGGTTGCATGGGACCAAAACTTTACAATCAGGAAGGAAGTAGGGGAATAGAAGCTGGGTAGAATTGATGACAGTATTATAGTATGTGTAACTGTTGCCCTCCTAGATTGGATGTAAAGCCCTTGAGATCAGACACCACACTATTTGATTATTATTAACCTCAGTTTGCACCTTGTACAGGGCTATAAGTCAAGTAAATTGAAAATGGCCAGAATCCTTGCTTATGAGGATTACTATACCAGCATGAAGCAAAAGTAGGTTTACAGTTGTGAGTACGTGAAAAGCAGTTTATTTTTGTATTGTTATTTAGTAATTACTGTATTATTTTTTGTACAACAACTGTAAATCTACTTTTGACTGACCCTGTATATTTTTTGGTTTTATAAGGATTTAATAGTGTAAATGCATATTATTTATTATGAACCATATAAAGGATAGGAAAATTTATTCTTTGGAAAGTATTAAATTTTTTCATTAATTAAAACTTTCTGGTTTTAAAGGGACAATTTATTTATTTATTTATTTTTCACATCAGGTTCACAAAAAGGATTCTGGCTTTTGGCGAGATTTTGGCTTTGGAATGACTTGTCAGTACCGATCAGATTTCCTAACTGTTGGTAAGTATACCTATTTATAGTATGTCATTTTTCTAAAATATCTCATATTTGAGAATTTTCCTCCTAAATTATGGATGTCTGAAAATAGCTGATGAGTCTGGAGATAGGAAAGGCAAAGTGAGTTTATAATTATTATCTTTGAATAGCAAAAAATAAGGTAGGTCATAAAGGTAAAATAAAAATACTGTCTCTTTAATATAAAAACACTAGTTTTTTAAAGATATCTATGTGACTTGTTACCCATATTTGCAGTTGATTTGAGTTTCCCAACAAAAGATTGTTATATAACTTTGGTGTTGTACTCATGGATTATTACAGCACGAAATAATATTAGGTTATCTATTCCAAGAGCTTTTATACTTTTTATTGAGAAATGAAACCCCCTTTATTGTCTTTTGAACTGTTATGCAAAATTTCAGTATTTAAAACAAATGAAAAAAACACCTCCTCTCTCTGACTCTGGCTGAAGTTGGAGTGGGGGGCTTAGTCATCTCTCCCCTAAACCACAAATAACCATCAAGTATTTGGTTAAGTCTTTTTGCCACATCCTAGCTCCTTTTTTACACAGCAGAAAATAAAGTATCAGAGCATAGTTTCAGAAAACAGGCTTACTTCAGCCATGTTGGCAGAGTAAGTAAACACAGTACTTGTCTGCTCCTATCATTATATCAAAATTAGAACTAACTTATAGAACAGCCACACTTGAGAATCACCTGAAAACTATGTGAAAACTATGAGAATCACCTATATATAAACTGATCACAGTGTATTACAGCATGTGAAACTGTTGCTCTCTTAGATTGGATGTAAAAAATGTAAAATAAGGATATAAATAAGAAGCTATGTTGAGACTGTTAATGGGACAATGTGTAACAGGTTAATTTATATTCACATGGGAATCAGGAGGGATATCTTGGCTACAAAAGTTTCCTCTCAGGAGTGAGGGCGACTGGTTCCACACTGGGCTACATAGCTTAGACCACCAGTGCTGGGAAGAGTAGTCCCCACAACTTGTAGATTTAAAAATCATTGGATGTTCTGTCTGGTTAACAAAGATGGCTTCCAGAGTCCCTGACATCTATATTAAGTGGCCTGAGCACAGACTTACTTGTTGATGGACACGCTACTTTGAGCTCCACCTCTGGAGCAGCAGTTGGACCAGGTACAAACAGGAAGGAACTGAATTATCTGGCTCCTCATGAGCGCTGGAAGGGCAGGTCTGTCTAAGACAACTGCTGGCAGGCACCATTTTCCTTTGTTCAGCTCTCCCCTCACCCAGTCTGAAAGTACAGGCAGGCAACAAATCTGCATCTCCATGAAAGTAGCTATCACAGCTCACACCACTCTAGTAATGCCCTGAGACCTCACTCAACCCAACCTATGCACCAGTCTGAACATCTTTCAGCAATTGTCCCACATAAGCACCAGTTTACAACCTGTGCTATAGACTTCTTTAAATTTCTCAAAGGTCTGCAAATGCCAAACAAGCATCAGCTGACCTCACCATGCTCTGTACTTCTTGCTAAGTGACCCTCAGCCTGGCAGTTGTGACAGCCAGCTTCAATTTATAGCATAACCACTTCCAGATGCCTCCAAGACTAGAATAGGCAACTACCAAGCACAGATAACTTTGTATCTCTTACCATATAGCCTCAGATAGGGTATAGGCAGCAGCTGACCTGGGCCTGCCTACACTGGAGCTCCCCACAAGAGGCCCAGGTACAACACAGCCAGAAGCTGGCTTCTACACTATACTAAATTACCAACCAATTATCTCCAAAAAGTACATACCCAGAGGGTGGACTCCACAGGCACCAGAGTCCTACTACAATAAATCCCATTTCATGGGGTCATACTCTACTTAATAGCTTACCTGCGGTAATCATAGTCAGCCAGCCAGAGGGTAAATCCCACCTACTGATGTGCCAACAGCAATCAAAGTCCAACTACAACAGGAGTGCACACACAACCCACACAAAGGGCAACCCTGGTACACCTGGCTCAGGTGACTAAAGAGATGGTGCCATGATTACCCACTACATAAGGCCAACTGGCCAAGATTGGGAGATGTAACAGATTTATGTACAAACCCAAAGAGGCAGTCAAAATGAGAAAACAAAATGTAACATGTACCAAATGAAAGAGCGGGACAAAACTTCGGAAAACGAACTAAATGAAATGGAGGAAAGCAATGCTCAATGACAGAAGGTCATACCACCATGACAGGGAACCAAAGCAGACCAAGCTAATTCACAGAAAGAAATATGAAGATTCACCAAAAGTGGAGAGACAAAGAGACAACCACCAATTGAAAGCAAAGGAGGAATTCCCAAAAAGACTGCTAAATGAAAATACAAGCAGACTATCAGATCTTGAGTTCAAAATACTGGTCATAAAAAGCACAATGAGCTCAGTGAGAATTACAAAGAACTCCAGGAAAATTACGAAGAACTCCAGGGAGGCTACAAGGAACTTACTGGGAACTACACCAGTATGAAAAAGGACATAGAAACCATCAATAAAAGCCAAGAGGAAATGAAGAATATAGTTGCTGAAATGAAGAACACAGTAGAAGGAATTAAAAGTAGGCTAGATCAAGCAGAGGATTGAGACAGCAAGCTAGAAGATAAAGTAGAAAAAAATTCCCAGACAGAAAAACAAAATAAAAAAAGGATGAAGAAGAAGAAGAAGAAAAAGAAGAAGAAGAAGAAGAAGAAAAGGGGTTAAGAGAGATATAGGACAACATGAAACATAATAATATCTGTATCATAGGGCTACAAGAAGGAGAAGAGGAGGAGCAAGGAATAAAAAACCTATATAAAAAAATAACAAAAACCTTCCTAACTTTAGGAAAGAAAATATGACACATATCCAGGAGGCAAAGATCCCAATGAAGATGAACCCAACGGGGCCTACACAAAGACATCATAATTAAAGAAAAAATTCAAAGAAATAAGTAATAACATACAAGGGGGTTCTGATAAGGTTATCAGCTGATTTATCAGCAGAAACACTATAAGCCAGAGGGAATAGCAAGAAATACCCCAAGCAATGAAAAGCAAAAGCCTGCATCCAAGACTACTCTACCCACCCAGGCTCTCATTCAAATTAGAAGGTGAAGTGAGAAACTTTCCAGACAAAAGAAGGCAGAAAAAATACATTTCCACCAGACCAGCACTGCAAGGAATGCTAAAGGGGTTGCTTTAAGAAAATGAAGAAAGAGAGAGAGGAACACAGATACAAAAAGAAAACTGGCAATGAAAAAGTACCTATCAATAGTAATATTAAATTAAATGGATTAAATGCTCCAATCAAAAGACATAGGGTAACTAAATGGATAAGAAAACATGACCCACATGTATGCTGTCTACAGGAGACACAGCTCAGAGAAAAAGATATACACAGCCTGAAAGTGAAAATATGGAAGAGAATATTACAAGAAAAAAAGAAAAAAATAAAAAACTGGGGTAGCAATACTTTTATCAGATAAAATAGATTTCACACAAAAAAGGACCATAAAAAGAAAAAGAGAGGCGGGAAGATGGTGACAGAGCAGAGAGCAGTGCTGATGGTGTTCTCGAGTACCAAAGCAGCTAGAGGACAAGATAGGGAGTGTGAGACGTCTTCAGGACCCTAGGAATTGGAACAGGCAGCATCTGGACACAGGGGAGCACAGCCAGGAGGCAGAGGAGGCTAGCAGGACAGTAGCCCACAGGTTCTAGCTCCACCTGGACCAATTAGAAATCATAAAGGGGGAACACACAGCTAAAACCTTTCTTTATTAATATCGATTTCTCTTTGTCTTGTGACTTTCTCCCCCCCGCCCGCCTTTTTCTTTCTTTCTTTCTTTCTCCTTTCTTTTCTCCCTGATAAAACCCACTGATCCTGGCTCCACCTGGGCCAAACAGAGACCATAAAGGGTGAACAGACACCTAAACCTTTTATTTATTAACATTGATTTCTCTTTCCCTTGTGACTTTCTCCCTTTTTTTCTTTCTTTTTTTTTTTCCCTCTGCTAAAAGCCCTCAGGTCCAAGCTCCATCTGGACCAGTCAGGGATTATTAAGGGTGAACAGCCATCTAAACCCTTTCTTATTTTATTATTATCATTTTTATTTCTTTTTTCCTTTTGCATTTTATTTTTTGTTTGGTTTGGTTTGGTTTGGTTTTTGGTTTTTTGTTTTTTGTTTTTGTTTGTTTTTTCTTTTTTCTTTTTTCTTTTTGTTTTTGTTTTTGTTTCTGCTAAAAGCCCACAGGCCCAGAATACAACCAGACAGCCCAAATAAAGGACACACCAAGAACAGCAAGTGCAGAAAATCTGGGAGACGGCAACACTGAACTCCACAAATCTCCTATCACAGAAGGGTGCTCAACTAAGGCAAGGAAGCAAAGCAGGTTAACCCAAGGAAAGAACAAAAATAAATAAATAAATAAAGAGCAAGCAAGAACAGACACCCAAAATGGGGAAAAAAAGAATCAGTTCATCACCAAAAGGAAAGGAAGAATCCCCAGAAAGAACACAAAATGAAACAAAGGCACCTGGAATATCAGATAAGGAATTCAAAAGAATGACGATAGAGAAGCTCAATGAGCTCAGCCACATCAAAGAAAACTGTAAACAACTCCAGGAGAACTACAAAGAACTCCAGGGAAATTACAAAGAACTCCAGGGAAATGACAAAGAACTCCAGGGGAATTACAAAGAACTCCAGGGAAATTACAAAGAACTCCAGGGAAGTTACAAGCAACTTACTGAGAACTACAACAGCATGAAAAAGGGAATGGAAAATACCAATAAGTGCCAGGAGGAAATGAAGAATACAATTTCTGAATTGAAGAATATAGTAGAAGGAATCAACAGTAGGCTAGAGGAAGCAGAGGACTGGATCAGCGAGTTGGAGGATAATGTAGACAAATACTCCAAGACAGTACAAAAGAATGAAAAACAGCTGAACATGACTGAAGAGGGGTTAAGAGAGCTGCAGGACATGAAACATAACAACATCCATATCATAGGGATACCAGAAGGAGAAGAGAAACAAGGAATGGAAAACCTGTTCAAAAAAAGTCATGGTAGAAAATTTCCCTAACATGATGAGTGAAAACATGAATCCAGTTCAGGAAGCACAGAGGGTCCCAATGAGGATCAACCCAAACAGACCAACACCAAGGGACATTATTATTAAAATGGCTAATTTCAAAGACAAAGAGAGAATCCTAAAAGCATCAAGAGAAAAGACAAATAACATACAAAGGGGCTCCAATAAGGCAATCAAATGATTATTTAACAGAAACAATTGAAGCCAGAAGGGAATAGCAAAAAGTATTTCAAGTAATGGTAAACAAAGGCCTGCAACCAAGAATACTCTACCCAGCAAGGCTCTCATTCAAGATAGAAGGAGAAATGAGGAGCTTCCCAGACAAAAAAAGACTAAAAGAATACATCTCTACCAAACCAGCATTGCAAGAAATGCTAAAGGGTCTGCTACAAAAAGAAGTGAACAAATAAAATGAAGAAACAGAGAAAGCCAAAGAGGAATACAGACACAAAGGGAGAAAATGGCAATGAATAAGTATCAATCAATAATAACCTTAAATGTAAATGGATTAAATGCACCAATCAAAAGACATAGGGTAGCTGAATGGATAAGACAACATGACCCACATATATGCTGTCTTCAAGAGACCCACCTCAGAAC
>PVIW01013353.1:0-27695 GCA_004026585.1 Noctilio leporinus
CTGAAGGCCTACTCCTATCTGTCTTAATACTTTTGTTTTTCTACCACGTATTCCCATTTTTTCTCATTTCTAAGAGCAACTTAGATCCCTTCTGATGGACTTTTGGATAAAGGAAAGGAAAGAGGGTTAAATTATATCTAAGAAAGCCTTGGTTAAAACCTGAGGCATCACAAAGTTATCAAAAGGTACAGTTTTAGCCCTGGCTGGTGTGGTTCAGTGGATTAAACAGCGGCCTTTGAACCAAAGGGTTGTTGGTTTGATTACTGGTCAGGGCTCATGCTTGGGTCGTGGGCTGGGTCCTCGGTTGGGGGCATGCAAGAGGTAACTACACATTGATGTTTCTCTCCCTCTCTTTCTCCCTTCTTCTCTGTCTAAAAAATAAATAAAATCCTTTTAAAAACTACAGTTTAAGTTGCACAATGCACACACACACACACACACACACACGTGAGTGGGAGAGAAAGAGTGGGGGATTAATTTTAAGAAATTGGTAATTGGTTCCAGTGATTATGGTACTGCCAGATTTATAACGTGTGTGACTGGCCAGTAGGCTGGGAACTTAGGATTTTAATGTTACAATCTTGAGGCAGTTTCTCTGGAAAATCTGTTTTACTCTTTAAACTATGGCCTTGTATATATAGTTTGATATTATGTAGTGTGATTCCTCCAACCTTGTTTTTTTTTCTCAGGATCTTTGTTGCTTTGTGGGGCCTTTGTAGTTCCATATAAATTTTTGAAATATTCCAAAGTATGGAATGAAGTATGTCATTGGAATTTTGATAGGAATTGCATTGAATCTATAGATTGCTTTGTGTAGTGTGGACATCTTCATATTGTTAATTCTTCCTATCC
Organism: Noctilio leporinus; assembly: GCA_004026585.1. Lineage (NCBI taxonomy): Eukaryota > Metazoa > Chordata > Mammalia > Chiroptera > Noctilionidae > Noctilio > Noctilio leporinus. The sequence continues at coordinate 853 of PVIW01013353.1, forward strand.
TTGAACACAGTGTGTGCTTCCATTTATTTGTATCTCTTTCCATTTCTTTCTTAAGTGTTTTATAATTTTCTGTGTACAGTTCTTTTACATCCTTGATAAGGTTTATCCCTAGGTATTTTATTCTTCTTGAAGCAATGTGGATGGGGTTGTTTGCTTAATTTCCCTTTGTGTTAGTTCATTATTGGCATTAAAAATGCAACTGATGTCTGGATAATAAATCCAAACTTTATAGACAATTAATATTCAACAAAGGGAGCGAGCACATATAGTGGGCTAAAGATAGTTTACTCAATAAATGGTGTTGGGAAGATTGGACAGATAAATGCAGAACAATGAAACTAGACAACTTTCTTACACCATGCATAAGGATAAATTCAAAATGGATCAAAGACTTAAATGTTAGACCTGAAACCATAAAAATCCTAGAAGAAAACATCGACAGCAAAATCTCAGATATTGCTTGTAGGATTTTTTATTGGATATAGCTTCCCAGGCAAGGGAAACAAAAGGAAAAATAAACAAGTGGGACTACATCAAACTAAAAAGTTTTTGCACAGCATAGGAAAACATGAACAATGGAAATAGACAACCCACAGAAAAGAACATATTTGCTGATACAACAGATAAGGGATTAATAGCCAGAATTTATAAAGTTCTTATATAAAACTTGACACCAAAAAGACAACCAAAATAAAAAATGGGTAAAGGACCTGAATAGACATTTCTCTGGAGAGGATGTACAGTTGTCCAATAGACATGAAAGATGCTCATTGTTACTAATTGTCAGAGGAAAGCAAATTAAAACAACAATTAGACACCGTCTCACATTTGTCAGAATGGCTATCAGTAAATCAATAAACAAGTGCTGGCAAGAATGTGGAGAAAAGGAGGAACCCTTTTGCATTGTTGGTGGGAATGCAGACTGCTGCAGCCACTATGTGGAAAGCAGTGTGAAGATACCTCAAAAAATTAAAAATGGATCTGATCTGACTTTTGACCCAGCAATTCCACTTTTGGGAATGTACTGGAAGGAACCCAGGACACTTAATTTGAAAGAACATAAGCACCCCTTTGTTCATTGCAACATTATTTACAACCACCAAGATACAGAAGCATCCCAAGAGTCCATCAGTAGGTAAGTGGATAAAACAACTATGGGACATTTTATACAATGGAATACTACTTGGCCGTAAAAAAAGGAAGAAAATTTTACCCTTTACAACAGTATGGATGGACCTGGAGAACATTGTCCATTATATGGACAAATACCATACAATTTCATTCATGTGGAATCTAATGGACAAAACTAACAAGTGAAACAGACAGACTCATAGATGGAGATCAGATGACAGCTATTGGAGGTGGTTAGTTTGGGGGTAGAAAGGTGGAGCAAAAAGGAAAAAGTACTCATGGTTACGGATAATAAATAGTATGGTGATTGCTGGGGAGAGGAGTTATAAGGGGACTAAATGGTAATAGAAAAAAATACAATAAAGATTGAACTTTATAAAAGTCAACTGATTGTAGATGTTAATCACATTTATAATATAAAACACCTTGACAGCAACATGTAGACTAGTGTTTGATCAAACAATTGGGCACCATTGCCTAGTTGGAAGGAGAGATTTAGTTGGCCAATGATATATTCAGGTTTCAGTGGCAATAGTTGAGGATGACATTTCTAGAGAAAGGAGAGAAGGGTTATAAGAATGAAGCCTGAAGGTTATGTACAGAGCTGTTAGGAAAAGAGTCACAGAAAAGGAGGCTATAAAAGAGTGCCTATAACTCCAGAAACACATGTTTGCTGTTTTTATCTACAAACCTGATCCAATTCCACATCCAAGACAATGATGTCATTGAAAGCACATCTGTAGAAATTGCCAAATGGAATAAATTTTAGTTTGTATATTAGTATTCATTTTTTTCCTCCCAACTTTATTCTTCCTTAGTCTTTAGATTCTGGGTTCATAAGCTATGTCTTATCTAGAGTAAAGAATTTTCCTAATAGTAATAAGAAGTGCCTTAGTATCTTCATTGTGGATTGTGATTTTGCTTTTTTCCTACCAGAATAAGTACCATTGGGAAGAGGCCTCATAAGAAAGATGAATGAATTACTTTATTTATGATTCCCATTTAATTAGCTTTGCCTAGACAATTTGAAGATGACAGTGATTATTTAGTTAGTTAAAGATTTTATTTATTTTTAGAGGGAGAGGGAAGGAGGGAGAAAGATAGGGAGAGAAACCAACCAATTACCTCTTGCATGTAACCTTTTGGTTTGCAGGATGGTGCTCAATCCACTGAGCTACATTAGCCAGGTTAACAGTGATTTTTAAAAAATCATATGCCTCTTCAGATGTTTGCATGGGAAAACTATCCCTAATATAAAAGCAAATTCTCTTTGAATTTCTTTTTATTTCAAAAGTGCTTTAGCAGTTAATCAGTAGCATTTATTTCATATCTGATATTTGCATGTATATACATTGTTTTTCTTGATATCCTGAGGGAAATAAAAAGAGGATAGAAATTAGTTCCATGTTATATTCTGAGAGGAGAGATATTAATATTTTTATGTATTTATGGACATAAATGCTGTATTTGCTTTATACTATTGGAGAGTAAACTCTTTTCTCACATTTTTTGTTGGGTCCAAACCTACATTTTTAAGTGTTAGAGGGAAAAAAAAACACTTTTATTTTACAGATTCTTTTCTTTATTTTGAAATAGTGAATATAATTTGAACTTTTTTTTAAGACTCAGGACTATTTTTTTTTTAAATTTTATTGTTGTATCTTTTTTTTTTTTTAAGATTTTATTATTTTTAGAGAGAAGGGCAGGGAGGTAGGAAGAAAGGGAGAGAAGCATCAGTGTATGGTTGCCTTTCACTTGGCTCTAGCTGGAGACCTGGCTTGCAACCTGGTTATGTGCCCTGGCTGCGGATCGAATCAGTGACTTTTGGGTTCGCAGGCTGACGCTTATCAACTGTGCCACCAGCCAGGGTGAGGACTGTCATTTTTTGTGTGTACTTTTGAGCTCCTAGACTGCAAATTTACTGTTTATGCTTTTTGCTTCTTAGTAGATGTTCTGTTTTTTCTTTTTTCTTAATGGGCCGGAAAAATAGAAAATGGATGTTTTTAAATAATAGGGGAGGGAGGAGGCCATTGGAGGGAACATCAGTCCACTGGTCCCTTTCTGTAGGAAGGCATTGGCGGTCAGGTCCCTGAGGTGGGGGTGGGGATGGTGATGGAGTTGATGAACCTCTCTGCCTTTGGGGTTGGAGAGTCCTTACCTGAGCTTTCCTTGGGTATGGTTAGATGTGAATCTCAGTGGAGCAGCCTTAAAAGGGCAAGTAGTCGCTGCAGCAGCTATGGGTGCCGAGGTTGGCCAGTCGCTCTTCCTGTGGACATAGGAGTGAGCCATTAGGTGCAGGAGAGGTTGTACCCTTTTATTCCCTGGCCATAAGCTGATCTCTGGAGATCACTAAAATTATAGTGGATAAAAAGTCTGGGCAGATGTTACTTGAAGATACCAACGCTAGTGGAACCTTAATCAACAAGCTGAAGTTTATTAAGGAGTAGATATGCCCTTTACCAACTGGATATGTCATGTACTGAGGGTCCAGGAATAATGAGGTGGAACACAATGTGGCATACCTCTGAATTTCTACATGAAAAGCAAGTGATAACACGAGAACCTTTTGAAGCTGATAAAATGTATTCCACATGACCAAAGATGTCTCCCTCCCTTCCAATGGAGGTGACAATCCTGCCATGTTGCCTGACACATAGCAGTCCTTGAGAAAGCACAGCCATTGACACTAATGCTGGATTAATGCATTCTTTCAGTTCCACATTCTTGGTGCCAGCATCCCTTCTGAAAGGATGTGGTCCAGTTATGGCAAATGGGTTGTTTCAACTCTTCTGGACAAAGAAGGAACATCATTTTTTTTTTTTTTTTTTTGTTAGAACCTCAGGATTAAAAGAATTTGAGCCCATTAAAAAGAAAGTGGAAGGAGATGGGGAGCCTAATTGGAACCTGCGGTTGTTTATTGCATGCCAGTATAGGAACACCCAAACTTCCGAGTCCATGAAGCCAGATGAGATGGGGTGCTTCTGTGCTTCGTTTGTCAGGAGTTGCTGCTCAACTATGTGAGATTGCAGTCCTCATCTGCTTTTTGTTGTCTGAGTAGAATCCCTGAAAACAGCATGTTGTGTTACTGTTGCAAGCCTGGGGATTTTCTGAGAAATGACATGTCAGTAATGGCAGAATGTTTCTGCTTTCCAGTTGCCTGTGGCTGTAACATCTTATCCTGATTTCTCTTGGGGCCACAACTACTATTCAGTTTTGAATGAAATTCAGTCATGTTGGTAAACAGAAGATGTTCAAGAACTAAATGTCAGGGAAGGCAGAGAGATGGCATTGGAGTTTTAGAGATCAAGGACAAGGTGTTTCAAAAACTACCCAGTATAAATATATAAGGGCACTTTTACAGTTTGCCTCTCAAGTGAAACTGGGGTCTGTCTATGTTAGGTACTCTAGTTTGACTTTTACTTCTGAACGAGACCCTTTCTAGTTTGGGAGGCTTTGTAAGGCCACATCCTAGTGTGGAAGTTGAGTTACTACGACATCTTACCTAGAGATCTAGTTGGTGCATTCTTTTTTTTCCTTTTTATTTATTATTTTTCATAGAGAGGGGAGGGGAGAGAGGCAGAGAGGGAGAGAAACATCAATGTATGATTGCCTTTCACTTGCCTCCAGCTACCGATTTGGCTGGAGACCTGGCTTGCAACCTGGTTATGTGCCCTGACTGGAATTGAACCAGCGACCTCTCGGGTTGCAGGCTGGCACCTTGTTCATTGTGCCACCAGCCAGGGCAGAATTGGTGCATTCTTGATCACAGTTGTGGGACAACGGCACAAAGGGCCAGGAGGCTCTGGACATGAGGCATCTATCTCCTTTGTGGGTTACTTGGGTCTTGGCCTGATGCTTCACAACAGCTGAGAGCTCAACCCTCCCTTGCTTTTCCACAGCTACAAGCCCCTCTCTCCTGCGTACGTCCCACATTATTCCTTCCCCACTTTCCAGTGAGTATATCTTTGAGGTCATGGGGCAGATGTGTGTGTGTGTGTGTGTCTGTGTCTGTGTCTGTTGTGCGTCTACCTCATGATATTCAGGGCCTAATTAAGTACGTTGTGTGCGTCGGGCTAGGACCCTGGAGAACATCTGAATGGTGCACGAGGGACCAGTTTTAAGCTGCTGGTACGCTGGAAGCCATCTACCTGTATGGTCATTGCTTCCACTAGTCCTTGCCCTTGTTCTTTCCTTCTCTGTTAGGTTTGCCGTGTCATCTAGAATAATATAAGAAATTTTATTTTTTTGGAAAAAGTTTTCTTCTGTTGAAATTGCCTGTTATATTTTTTGGTAAAGCTTAACTTTTCATTTCTTAGGAAAATTATTTTTAACTGTTATCGATACAAGAAAGTCCTTTTTGCATGCTAGTATACAAGCTGTGTTTATTTTTAAAATTTCTATTTAAAGAAAATAAAAACACTGAGTAAGAGCATGGTGTTCTGATGGGAATAAACAATATTTGGTGAATGGACTGGAGCTTAGTTACAGGAGAGCTGTGGTAATATGTTAGTGATGATTGTAGCCTCCATATCAAGATGGGATTTGCATTTTGGTATAAGTTAGTAGGTAATCAGATTAAAGCATATCCTAAAACAATATATAGTATAGGGAATGGCATTGAAAATTTATGATAAGTGACCTGCTGTAATTATAAAACTGCAGTGCTAGTTTCCCCATTTAAAAGTGGAAAAGTCTTGTTTCAGGGCAGGTTATCAACTTCCATTATTGCAGGTGGCATAAAAACTTTTAATTTGAATGAAAGGGGAAAAGTCATAATATTACCCTCTTAACCCTGTTTGTATAGTTATTCTGTAGTCACAGTGTTTATTTGCATGAAAACCAGAAGTTAAGTAGACTTCTTGATTTGTATGTGTATTTTCTCTTCCATTATTATTTCCATTCAGGAGGAAATAATCAGGAAAAGGAAGAATAAGAAGATCAAGATGTGTAGCTCTGTGGCTGCCAAATTGTGGTTTTTGACAGATCGCCGGATAAGGGAAGACTATCCCCAAAAAGAGATCTTGAGAGCATTAAAGGCCAAGTGTTGTGAGGAGGAACTGGACTTTAGGGCTGTGGTGATGGATGAAGTGGTGCTGACGATTGAGCAAGGAAACCTGGGTAAGTTTGTACTACGGAATTTTTCTGATTTTACTTAGTGGTGACTGCATGTTTCAGGATTAATTAGGACAAAGGCATCAATAATAGCTTTACCATATTAAGTATTAGCTAATGTTAAAATCTAATATATTTTTTGAAAGAAATGGAAGCATTGTTATTTATTAAACCCCTTATTATTTAAGACATAATTGTGAGGGAGATTGAAGATAACCTACTAGTTGTCTGCTATTATTACCATCTTCTTTTTTTTTTAAAGATTTTATTTCATTATTTTTTAGAAAGAGGGGAAGGGAGAGAGGCAGAGGGGGAGAGAGACATCAATGTATGGTTGCATTTCACCTGCCTTCGGCCACAGACCTGACTGGAGACCTGGTTTGCAACCTGGTTATATGCTCTGGCTGGGGAATCGAACCTACGACAGGCTGGCGTCTTATCCACTGTGCTACCAGCCAGGGTCTATTACCATCTTCTAATTAAAATATCTTGTAATTTGCTCTGACTGGCGCAGCTCAGTGGATTGAGTGCTAGCCTGCTAATCAGTGGGTCGCATACTGCCTGGGTTGTGGACCAGGTCTCCAGTTGGGGGCATGCAAGAGGCAACCACACATTGATGTTTTTCTCCCTCTTTCTTTCTCCCTTCCCCTGTCTTTAAAGAATACATGAAATCTTGAAACAAATAAAATAATCAGGTAATTTTAGGGGAGTGTCCTTTTAGTAAAGGAATCAAAATCCATGTGTGATTCTTACTTTTAACAAATATTTATTTATTTATTTTTGGAGAGGGGAAGGGAGAGAGAAAGGGAAAGAAATGTTGATCAGTCACCACTCACCTCTTGGATGCCACTAACTGGGGACCTGGCCTGCAACCCAGGCTTGTGCCCAGCCAGAACCAAACCAGTGAACTTTTGGTCTACAAGACAACATGAAACCCACTGAGCCATACCAGAAAGGGCTTTACTTTATTTTTATTTATAAAATACTTTATACATATATTATAAAATACTAATGCAGATTTTTAAATGTACAAGTATCCTAATGATTTGACTCAGTTGGTAATAAGCATTCCTAGTATTGGGGTGTCCAGAAAGCTCATATTTTTCTGTAAAATATAGTTTTTTTTGTAAAATAAAAGACATTTTTCATTTCACCAGTACTTTTATGATTTGGATTTTTTAAAGTTATGTCAGCTGTCTCCTGCGATTGGCTTCTAGAGGGTGCTGCTAAACATCTAGAATGCATAAGACAGTCCCACAGCAAAGAATTATTTGGTCAGAATGTCAGTAGTACCAAGAAACTTTGCAAACCACTTCTGACACATTTGATCACTCACAGCACCTTCTCCATATATTGCACAAATCTTTTCTTGCATTTCAGTTGCATTTTTACCTTTCTTGAAATAATAAAGCATGATACGCTGAAAATGTTGCATATATTCTTCCACCTTCATTATTAAAATGCCTATATAAAAATTCACCAATTTTGATGTTTTTCACACTGAATGCTGATATGACAGCTGTCACAATACAATCTAACAAAATTATTTCAAATGAGATTAAAGAGGACTCAATGCTATTAGAGCCATCTTACGGGAAAAAAAACAATTTTTTTGCCAATCCAATAGGTAGTATATAAGTGGCATTTTTTAGTTAACTTTCAGAAAATATTTAATGGTTTAGAGATTGTATTGGGTAAGGATATACATTTTAGATTATTTACTTTGTTACTGGAATGACAATGAGGCCACATTTTAATTTCCTTATCAATAAAGTTGAGAGAGATGGTTAGTGTGAGAATTAATATGCAAAGTACAAATCTGCTATTGTAAGCTATTTTTATTCAAGGGCAAGGTTAATAGATTCAGCATCTTGCCTGATTAAAAACATGACAACATAGATTTAAGTAAGAAGAATCTTTTAGGGAACATGCACTCTTTATTTTAAGCCCTCTTAACATTTAATTTCATTCTAGTAACTTTAGAAATAACTGCTTTAGAAATGTTTCTAAGTCATTTCACTTGAGGGTACTATTTATTTGCATTCTAAGTCTCTTTTAATATATTTGCCTATATCCAACATAATCAGCACATATATCCTAGCATATTTTTTTCTATTTCTGAAAAAAAAAAAAAGAATTTGTGATGGATTGCATTCAATCTATGGATCCCTTTGGGTCTAATTTATGAACAAGAATATTATTTATGCTTTAATTTCTTTCAGCAATGTTTTGTAGTTTTCATCATGCAAGTTTTTCACCTTGTTGACTAAATTAATTTCTAAGTATTTTATTTTTGATGTTTTTCTAAATTAAATTGTTTTTGTAAATTCATTGTTAGATTGTTCATTGCATATGGAATGCAACTGATTTTTGTATGCTGACTTTTTAACTACTTTGATGAATTTATTCTACCAGTTTTTTTTTTTTTTTTTTTTTTTTGAGTCTCTAGCATTTTCTTCATATAAGATCATGTTATCTGCAAGAAGAAATGTTTAGTTCTTTCCTCCTTTCCAATTTGGGAATTTGGGTGCTTTTTATTTCTTTTTCTTACCTAATTGCTCTAGCTAAATTATCCAATAGTATGTTAAATACATTTGGTAAAAGCAGGCATCCTTGTGTTGTTCCTGATTTAGAGGAAAAGCTTTCAGTCTTTAGGTAGTTAACTTTTATTCTTGTTTTGTTGAAAGGTTTTATTATTTTTATTTATTAAAGAAATTTTTTTTATTCATTATTTTTTAGAGAGAAGGGCAGGGAGGGAGGAAGAAAGGGAGAGAAACGTCAATGTCTGGTTGCCTTTCACCTGCCTCCAGCTACAGACCTGGCTGAAGACCTGGCTTGCAACCTGGTTATGTGCCCTGGATGGGAATTGAATCAGAGACCTTTGGGTTTGAAGGGCGGTACCTATCAGTCAGGGCCAGGTTTTATTATTTTTAAAGATTTTCTTTCTTTTTAGAGAGAGGAGAAGGGAGGGAGAAGGAGGGAGAGAAACATCAATGTATGGTTGCTTCTTATGTATCCCCAATTTAGGAGGGACCTGGCTGGAGACCAGGCCTGCAACCCAGGCATGTGCCATGACTAGGAATTGAACCGGTAACTCTTTAGTTCTTAGGCCAATGCTACAGTTATGCTGGACTCACAGAATGAATTAGCGGCTTTGTTTCCTCCTCTTCAGTTTTTTTGGAAAGTTTGAGAGGATTGGTATTAGCTCTTTAAAGATTTTATTTATTTATTTATTTATTTATTTATTTATTTATTAGCTTTTTAATGCCAACTGTTAGAGTGTATTCCTGCTGAAAGGAGTCTTCTGGCTAAATGGGCTGCTTAGGAAAGTAGTAAAGTTAGGGCTTTGGAGAGAAATCCTGAGACATAGGAAAAAGAAATTGGGCTTTAGAACTAGTTTGCCCTTGCTGTCCTGGCTGATGTAGTTACTAAACCAAACCTTTTGTAGTTGGTCAGATTGGTTGTCTTGTTTTGATTACCATTAAGTTAAATCTTTTGGTAAGTTCTGTGGCAAGTGGGAATAAAAATTACAAGGCATATATTATAATGCTTTCAAGGTTATTTGAGATATGTGTAATGCCCTGGTATGGTATCTGACACATAGTAAATAGTAAATGGTACAATTATTTATTGGTGGCAGAGAAACATGATACTCTTCTGTTTATGCACTTTTGACAGTTGTGAAATTTTGAATAATCTGGTTCTCTTAAGACTGTTCTCTAAGAGGGACACAAGTGGGAAGTCATGAAAGAATTTAGAGTTATGAGTGTAGATTACAAAGTTGAGCTAGGAAAAGCCCAGGAAAACTTGCTCACTTCTTAGAATTCAAGTTTTAAAATTATATTTCTTTTACAAACACAATAGCAGTATTCAAAGCTTTTTTTGTTTGTTTGTTTTCCTTTTTCTTTTTAAGTAATTTAATTCTGGTACTGTTATTGTCTTTATTTTACAAATGAGAAAGAAATCCTACATTGGTTAAATGATTTGCTCAAGATCATACAATCATTAAGTGCTGGAGCCAAGATTTAAAGGGAGGTGGTCTGCCTTTAGAGTTTGGGATATATTTATATTTCTCCCTTTTATCTATATACAAGGTAGTATACTATAAATGCTCTTCTGTCTCTTGCATTTTTCTCTCACTATATTCTATTGGGTATCCCGTGCAGATAATCATATATGAAAGTGACAGTTTTCTAGTGTCTGTGTTTTTAACTTATTTTTCTTATGTTATTAGATTAAACAGCACCTCCAGTGTAATCTTGAATAAAAATGATGATAGTGAATGCACTTATCTAATGCCTGATCTTAAAAAGAGAGAGGTAGAGTTTTGTTCCAATAAATAAACCTGATGCTGCTCTGACTGGTGTGGCTCAGTGGATTGAGTGCTGGTCTGTGAACCAAATAAAAATAAATGAGTAAAATCTTAAAAAAAATTAATTTAAATAACCTGATGCTTAATGGTGTTTCTTGTTTTGTGGTTGTTTTGGGGGGAGGGGGCAAATACTTTTTACAAGGGTAAGGAAATTCCCTTCTATTACTAGTGACCTGTTTTGTTTTTTTTAAACCACATACTTGTCATTAATGGTCAGTTTATTTTTAGCTATTCTAGTTTGTATGAAATGGAAGCTAATTGTTGTTTTCATATCCCCACTCACTTTGAGGTTGAGTAATACTTGTTTAGGTATCCTCACCTATAAACTGCCTATTTAAGTCTCTCATCCATTTCGCTAGTGAACTAATTATTTTATTATACTTCTGCAAATATTTCATTTGTGACTTGCCTTTTAACTTTCTTTTGTAATTAATTGTAAAATTTTTTTGATTACAGTTTACATTTAATACTATTTTGTATTAGCTTCAGGTATACAGTATAGTTAGACAATCATATACTTTACAAAGTGTTCCTCCCCCCACTATTTCTAGTATCCTACTGGTACCATACATGATTAATAATAATATTATTGACTATATTTTCTATGCTGTACTTTACATCCCCATAACTATTTTGTAACTACCAATCTGTACTTCTCAACCCCTTTACCTTTTCAGCTGGCCTGTAACTCCCCGCCCCTCTGGTAACCATCAGTCAGTTCTCTGAGAGTGTTTGTTTTGTTTGTTCATTTATGTTCTTTAGATTCTACATATAAGTGAAACCATATGGCATTTATCTTTCTCTGACTGACCTTTTTTTTTTTTTTTTTTTTAAAGATGCTCCTAGTGGTCTTTTTTTCCCCAAAAGATTTTATTTATTATTTCCAGAGAGAGGGAAGGGAGAGAGACCTCAATGTATGGTTGCCTTTCACCTGCCTCTAGCCACGGACCTGGCTGGAGACCTGGCTTGCAACCTGGTTATGTGCCCTGGCTGGGGAATCAAACCAGCGACCTTTGAGTTCGCAGGGCCGGCGCTTTATCCAGCATGCTACCAGCCAGGGCTTGACTGACTTATTTAACGTAATCCCCTAGGTTACAAATGGTAGGATTTCATTCTTTTTTTATGGTTGAATAATATTCCATTGTATATATGTGTACCAAAGCCTTTTTTATCCACTTGGCTGTTGATGGGTACTTGGGTTTCTTCCATAGCTTCTGCCATTTAGCATTCTTAATGGTTTCTTGATAAATAGAATAATTCACTTTTAATGTAATCTAACTTACTGTTTACAGTTGATTCTTCTTGCGTCTTATTTTAAAAATTCTTTCCCTACCCTGAGGTCATGAAGATATCCTTTTTGCCAGCTTTCAGAGAGTATATTGTTTTGTCATTTACATGCATATTTATAATCTCCCTGAAATTTAATTTTATGTATGATGATAAGTAATGGTAAAGTTTAATTTTCTTTCCATTTGAATATTTGGTTGCCCCAGAACCTTTTGCTAAGGAGACTGTTCTCTGTTGCGCTTTTGTATTACCTTTGTAATAAATCATGTTATCTGTATATAGATGGGTTTATTCTGTTCCTTTTTTTTTTTTTCTTCTTTTTTTAAAGATTTTATAATTTTTAGAGTGAAGGGAAGGGAGAGAGACATCAATGTATGGTTGCCTTTCACCGGCCTCCAGCTATAAACCTGGCTAGAGACCTGGCTTGCAACCTGGTTATGTGCCGTGGCAGGGAATCGAACCAGCAACCTTTGGGCTTGCAGGCCAGTGCCTTATCCACTGTGCTACCAGCCAGGGCCTGTTCCTTTGTTCTAATTGTGCCTCTTTTCACCAATATCACACTGACTTCATTACTATAGTTTTATGATACCCAGTACAGCAAGTGTTCTCTCACATCTTTAAGAATATGTAGCTAGTCATGTTCTATTACATTTATATATAAATTTTAGAAGCAGCTTGTCATGTTCCACAAAAATGCCATGTGAAAAAAATTTTAAAAAGATTTTATTCATTATTTTCATAGAGAAGAGCAGGGAGGGAGAAAGGGAGAGAAGCATCAATGTATGGTTGCCTTTCTCCTGCCTCCAGCCACGGACCTAGCTGGAGACTTGGCTTGCAACCTGGTATGGGCCCTGACTAGGGAATCGAACCAGCTCCAGTCCATTGACCCACACCAGCTAGGGCTGCCATGTGAAATTTTGATTAGAACTGGATTGAATTTATAGATCAATTTGGGAAGAAATGACACATACTAGTGAATGTTCTGATATGTGAATGCATGCATGGTCAGTCTTTGCCTGTCTCCCCCTTCTGTCTCCCCACTACCCCTCCCTTGTCTTTAATACCTGTGATGTTTTGTAATTTTACCCAAGAGATCTTGCATAATTTATTAAATTTATTGTATTCCTGTGACTTTTATTTTTTTCTGCTATTGTAAATGATAGAATTGAAATTCTTTATTTCTAACCCATTGTTGCTGGTTGAGTTTTATTCAATACATTGACAGTAGCTCACTTATTTTTAATAATTTGTTATACATTCTTTTGCATTGCATGCTTTCAAAAAAAAGTATCATGGGCAAGGGATCAGAGTTTTAGATTTCCTTTTCATTCTTTACATCTCACTTCCTTTTCTTGACTAATCGGACAGAATAGGACCTTTGGGACAATGTTGGATGAAATAGTGATAGTGGACATCCTAGTCTCATTTCTGTGCTCAGAGGAAACCCCTTAGCATTAAAGCATTAAGTGTGATATGACCTGGATAATTTCAAAGACGTCCTTTATCATATTAAGGAAATTTCTTTCTACTTCAAGTATGCTAAAGAATTTTTAAAATCCTGACTACTTGAATTTTATCAAACAGTTTAATACATCTATTGATTGGTCATGTTTCTTTTTACTTTTACTGCATTGCAAATTACATGATTGGTATTTACAAGTTAAAGAAACTTTAAATTTTTGGAATAATTTCAGCTTAAGATTGTTATTGTTGTTATATTGCTGGGTTTAATTTAATATTTTGTTCAAGATTTTTGTATTTATGTTCATGAGTAAAATTAGCTTATACCTTTCTTTTCTTGAAATGTCATTGTCAGTTTTTGCTGTGTTGTATTGTCCTGTTTTATAACAGGCTGGGAAGTGGTTTTTATTGTTCCTCTCTGTTTTCTGGAAAAATTGTGTAACATTGGATTTCTTCCTTAAATGAAGGATGGAATTTACTTTTGAAAGCTATTTGCACCTAGACTTTTCTTTGTGGAAAGGTTTTAATTAATGGTTAGTTTTCTTTAGTGATTATTGGGTTATTCAGTTTATGCTTTTATTTATTTATTTTAATCCTCACCCAGGAATTTAAAAAAAAAAATTGATGTTAGAGAGAGGATAGAGGGAGGGAGGGAAAGAGAGAAAGGGAGAGATTGATTAGAGAGAAACTTTGATGGATTTCCTCTGTATTTGCTGCTGTAACTGTTGATTGAACTTGCAACCTTTTATTTTTTTTAAATTTTTTAAATTTTATTGTTGTTGTGATTTTTTTTTTCAAGTTGATGATTCACTCTCTCTCCTCATCCCTCTCTAGCAGCAATGAAAAAATGTCCTTGAGTGAGGCTTAAAAAAACCAAACAAAACAAAACCCCTACAAAAATCACCCTCCTCCCCAAACAGGGCATTTGTTCCTTTCCCTATCTGTCTTTTTTTTTTTTTTTTTTTAATTTTATTGTTGTTGTATTACATCCATCCCCTTTTTGCTCCCCTCTGTCCCCCTCCCCATCCACCCATTCCCCCCAAAGTCAATCCCCCCTGTTGTCCATGTCCATGGTTCCTTTATACTAGGTTCTGTCTAAACTGTTCCCCTTTCTTGCCTCTGCCTCCCCCCTCCCTGCAACCTTTTGATATACAGAATAATGGTCCAACCAACTGAGTCACTCAGCCAGCACCAGATTCTTGTGGCAGTTTTGATAAATTGTATTTTTCTAGGAACTTTTATCTAAGGTTTTTGTTCCTTTTTTTCTAAATCAGTTTTATCAGAGATCTAATAAATTTATGCTTCCTAGGAATCAGCTTTTGGCTTGGCTGGTATTTTCTATTGATGTTTGCTTTCTATTCCATTAATCTCTGCTCTTTTAAGTTTTCTTTCTCCCACTTTGGATAATTAGATATTAATGTGATTTGCTTTACCATAGTTGACTAGTTCTTCTGCAGCATTTATAAGGACAGTATTGTTTAAGGTCATACAGCCTCAGACTCAGGCCAGGGTTTAACACTTGCTCTTCTTCTTAAAAACTGTGAGACAGGTTCAGATTTCAGTAAATAATAATTGAGCACCTACTATGTGCCAGATGGTGCTGAGGATATAGCTGTGAACAAGATAGTCAGATTCTTAATCTCATGGTACTCAATTTCTAGTTTCTCCATTTCTTTTTTTTTTTTCCCAACTGCAAAAGGAGATGATGGATGACAGTGATGATTAAGGCCTATTACGTGCTCATTATGGGCCAGGCTCTTCTTCACTAATGTTGATTTGGTTAATCCTCACCACAACTTTATAAAGGAACTACTGTTACTATACCCATTTTACAGATGAGGAACCTGAGGCAGGAAGAGGTTAAGTAACTTGCCTGAGGTTATACAGTGAATAAATGGCAGAGAGAGAGCTAGGATTTGAATCAGATGTGGGGTAATTGTTGCATGTCAGAGAGAATCTTACAAAGCTCTGTTCACATTCTGTTTTGGCTTTTGCTACCTCCTCATCATTATCCCTTCCTGTTTGGGGTCTAAGTGAAACATTTGAGGGAAAAATATATATTTTTAAATTAATTTATAAAGATTTTAATTTATTTTTAGAAAGAGGGGTAGGGAGAGAGGCAGAGAGGGAGAGAGACATCAATGTATGATTGCTTTTCACCTGCCTTTAGCTACGGACCTGGCTGGAGGAGACCTGGCTTGCAACCTGGTTAGGTGCTCTGGCTGGGAATTGAACCAGTGACCTTTGGGTTTGTAGGCAGGTGCCTTATCCATTGTGCCACCAGCTAGGGCTTGAGGGAAAAATCTTAATCTCCTACTTTCCCTATAGTTTTCTTCATAGTGTTCAGTGTTCAAGGAGCTTGATGTAGTCTCCCACCTTTGTTATTTATTACTCCATAACTTTTAGTTTGTATCTATTAATATTTATAATACATGTATTTAAAATTATATGATTACATAAATATTTACATTTGTTTATATTGTCTTTAATCTGGAGCTACTGTTAAAAAGAAGTTTATCGTTTTTCAAAGTGGACAGAAGGGCTCAACATTTAAAAGAAACTTTGCTTATATTACCAAGATGCTTTGCTTCCTCTTTCACTGCTTCTTCAGTAGTCTGTTGCCAGAAGACTATAGTAAATTTTTATGGCTGGCTTCATGAAGAATGACTATATGATTACATAGTCTCCCATTAATCTCTATGTAGCTTTTCTTTACCATTTCAGTAAAAATTGCTATTTTATGGGTTAAAGAAAACATACTAGGTTGGATATAGTATTTCAACTTTTAATTTTCAAATCATATTAGGATAGTAGTAAGGAAAAAACTATAAAAATAAAAATACGTTTTTATTAGCAAAATAGAAGTGTATCTTTTTGCTTCTAATATAGAATTCTTATGCATCAAATTAAATAACCCAGATATGTTTGAATGGGGTTTCAGGACAAAAGAGTTCTCTCAAGTCGCATTGCTAAAAACTAACAGTTACTATTTGCCAGCAACCTATCCAGCTCCCCATTGTAAATTTAGAGTAATGGAAAACCGCTAGTAATTATTAAGGACTTAACATGTACCAGTCATTTATTATTAAGTACTTTACATGCCTATTTCCTCTTCCATCCATCTCTCAAAACCTCTCAAGTGGGGCTAGGATTTTATCACAAGTTTCGGAGTATCTTAAAGTAGGTGCTTAGCAAATATTTTTAAATGAATGGATAAATGGATGAGCCCCTTAAGGGTGTTTTGTCTTTTTGTTTATTAGTCTCATGAAGCATTTCCCTTAAGCCAAGTTCTTTTTTTACTATCTATATAAAAGCTATAGAGAATGTACTCAAACATGTAGAGCTTGAATGCCAGTCAGATTTGTGAAACCTAAAGTGAATTATAGCTAGTGGCATTAGCATTCTCTAAATCTGATGTATCTTAACCTCCTTTTGTTAATTCTTGTGATAGAATTGGTTATCTTGACCTCAGATTCTGTATTTTTTGAAGACACAGAAAAAATGCTTTAAAAATTGACATCTATGAGTGCTTTGCATGTTTGTTTCCCCTCTATTTCTCCCTTCTCTTTCTCCTTTCTTTTTATTTAAAAAAAAATTCAATTTATTTGAACTAAAAAAACCTACAAAAGTTCACTCATTTGCCCTCTTTTTAAAACATAACTGTCAGCCGCAGTGAGGCAGTCCTCAGTGATAATCAGGCACACAGTTATGGAGTCTTCCTTTTGTTTCTTTATTCGGGTCTGGGAAAGGAATTTTATTGGTTCTTCATCATTCCTAAAAGAACTTACCTTCTACCTTTTAAAAATATTTTTAAAGATTTTATTTATTTTTAGAGAGAGGAGAGAAAGAAAGGAAGAGAAACACTGATGTGCGAGAGAAACATTTACTTGTTGCCACTTGTGTACCCCTAACTGGGGACTTGGCCAGAAACCCAGGCTTGTGCCCTGACCAGGAGTCAAACCAGTTGCCTTTCGGTTCATAGGCCTAATGCTCAATCCACTGAGCCACATCAGCCAGGGCAGAATTAACCTTGTAAGAAAAAGAATTCTGCCTCTGCTTAGGATTAGTAGCTAGATAAGACTTGGAAACAAATTGGAGGGAGAAACAGTATTACTGAGGATGTTAAAGCAAGATATTTTGAAAGGAATCACAAAATATATCTTGTTAGAAATCTAAGCACATAGGAAAGGCATATATATTCTTAAAAGGGTGAATTCTTAAATACTGGCACTTGCTAAGAGTCCCCAAGAGATCAGTAGAGTTGTAAGAAATGTTGCTTTGCCTATATTGGCTCACATCATCTCTTCCTACCAGCCTTGGATCACCTTCTGCTGGCCTAGAATAACAAAGTGTGTTTCTGTTACTGAAGGCACTGGATTTCTTCTATCCTCGATAGTACCCACATAGTGTACTATGCAGATCTGACTGCCCGTTGTATAAAAGTACTCCCACATTCCTGTTTCCTGGTGCAGCAGATGGGTGGTCCTTACTAGTGGTATGGCCTGAGCATGGAATAGTTTCATTGCTTTGTTTTATCCCATTTATTTTTATTTTTATTTTTTAAGGTTTTATTTATTATTTTTAGAGATGGGGGAAGGGAGAGAGGCAGAGAGGGAGAGAGACATCAATGTATGGTTGCCTTTCACCTGCTTCCAGCTCCGGACCTGGCTGGAGACCTGGTTTACAACTTGGTTATGTGCACTGGTTAGGTATTGAACTAGCGACCTTTGGGTTTGCAGGCTGGCACCTTATCCACTGTGCCACCAGCCAGGGCTTTATCCCATTTCTTAAAAAGAGCAAAAGCTGTCTCCAATTTAGGAAAATGAGAAAATAACATAATGGTTACATTTTTTCCTTGATAGTTGATAGTATTACTTTTCCTGATTACTCAAGCTTTTCTCAAAACTCATCCTTTTTGTTAACCTCTATTGTACTTAATGAATTTGATCATTTACCCCTGATAATGCTGACTTCTCTTAATCTTTCACAATAGTACTTAATACTAAATTCCCTAGTTTTTTGACTACTTGTTTTCTCAGGTTTTTCTTCATTAGTGAGATTCACCAAATTTTGGTTCCAGATTTTTTTTTTTTTTTTTTAAGATTTTTATTTCATCATTTTTTTAGAAAGAGGGGAAGGGAGAGAGGCAGAGAGGGAGAGAGACATCAATGTATGGTTGCGTTTCACCTGCCTCCAGCCACAGACCTGACTGGAGATCTGATTTGCAACCTTGTTATGTGCCCTGGCTGAGGAATCGAACCTATGACCTTTGGGTTCTCAGGCTGGCGCCTTAACCACTGTGCTACCAGCCAGGGCTGGTTCCAGATTTTTTATCTGCTGTTTCCTTTTGTTTCTTAGCAGATATGTCTTGATTTTTTTTTTTTTTTTAATGATTTTATTTATTATTTCCCGACAGAGAGGAAGGGAGAGAGGCAAAGAGGGAGAGAAACATCAGTGTATGGTTGCCTTTCACCTGCCTCCAGCTATGGACCTGGCTGGAGACCTGGCTTGCAACCTGGTTATGTGCCCTGGCTGGGAATCAAACCAGCAACCTTTGGGTTCGCAGTCCGGTGCCTTATCCACTGTGCCACTAGCCAGGGCAGATATGTCTTGATTTTGTTAGCTGTTTCATCTTGGGCTGATTCCCCAAAATAAATAAACACATTCCATACTACCAATATGAATTACATGCACATATATGTAATAGTCCTACTTTGATGTTGTTATCACCAAATTCAGCATCTCCTGTTCTAAACTGGCTTCCTTTTCAACTTTCCTATTCTTTATATCTTAGTCTCAAATTTTTCACACTTCTAATCTGGTCACTAGGTTTTTTCCTATAAAAAAAAAATGCACTAGAGTCTTTTGAGTGACTGTTGAGGCAATTCAATGCTGAAGCTTAAGAAATGAGAAAAAGTGGATTGCAGAAACCTGCAGCTGCTACCTTATGATGCCTGTAGCACAATGAATGGTTGTGAGAGCAGCCTGAAGTCACTGGTAGAACCTTATGTCTGCTCTTGACCACATCCCTACCCATAATTGCCTCTGTGGAAGAATGACTTCTTTTCACTTTTAAAATTTTATGCAATTATCTTTCATTGATGGATTTTCACCATTGATGGAATTCTGCTGGCAGGGGATTATGAGAAATGTTTCTGGCCTCTGCCACACAGGGAGGGTTGTATGTTTGTAAAGGATTATTGTACAGTATTCAGAACACACCTTCAGTTATCTTCACTGAGTTATGTAAACATGTTAGCTCAGAATTTGTGGATCTAGCAACTTCACTTCTAGATGGATGGATAAAGAAATATGTGTGTGTGTAGTGGAATATTATCTAGCCATAGAACAGAAGGAAATTCTGCCATTTGTGACATAGATGGACCTTGATATCATTATGCTAAGTAAAATAAGTCAGACAAAGAAAGGCAAATAATTGTATGACCTCACAAATACGCAGGACCAAAGTCCTTGATACAGAGAACAGCTTGGTAACGGCCAGGGGCAGGTGATGGAGGGATGGGATGGGATGGAATGGGTTGGGGAAATGGGCAAAAGTGATTAAAAGGTATAAACTTCTAGTTAGAAGATAAACAGGTCTTGTGAACATAGTGTATAACAGTGTGGTGACTATAGTTAAAAATAGTGTATTATGTATTTAAAAGTTGTCAAGGGAGTAAATCTTAAAAGTTCTCTTCAAAAGAAAAAAATTGTTAACCATGCGAGGTGCTAGATGTCAACTAAATTTATTTTGGTGAAAATTTCACAATATATACAAATATGGAATCATTATGTTGTACAACTAAAACCAATACCTTGTGTGTCAGTGATATCTTAAAAGTTTGTGGCTTTGCATATTTGACACTCTCACCATACCCTGACCCACCTTATCTTTTACTCATTACATGAATACAAGTTACACTTGAGGCATTGTTCTTACTGCTCCTTTTGTCCTGTGACTTCTGCTATGCCCTTAATTCTGAAGAGTCGTTTCTCTTTGCTTTAAACAAACACATATCTCAAGGCTTACACTCTAACTCGAAAGTTACCTCTCACCAAGTTCTCCTGTATTAGAATTTCTACCATGTTTAAAAGGTAATACCATAAAAATACGTAGAGTCTCCCACTAGAATGAAAGCTTCTTTAGTGCAACTACCTGTTAACATAAAATTTCCCAGGACCTAGTGACTGAAGAAAGAGGCTGACAATTCTAATATTACATTGATTTATTGATGGAACTTACCTACAAGATATGTCATGGTAGGTCCTGTAGGATTATGTATAGGACAGGGCAGGGTGGATAGGGGTCCAGGGGTGTGACTTATCTCAGACAAGGGGAAACGCCTTATATAGTGGACCTGGGGAGAACAAGGGTGTGTTCCAGGAACCAGCATGCCTGGGGCACAAGGGAGGGGTTGAATAATCTGTGAGGGGTTTTATGGGAAGCAATCTCTGTTCTTGGTTGGATGTAATTGCATCTTGCTGGATCTGGCACAAGGTTCCAACAGACAGCGTCATGTCATAAAACAGTCTCTCTTCCACAGGACAGTACTTTGTCTGCCTTATTTACCAATCTATTCCCAATTCTATTCCCAATTTTTAAAGATTTTATTTATTTTTAGAGAGTGGAAAGAAATGGATAGAGAGAGAAACATCAATGTACAAGAGACATTAATTGGCTGCCTCTTGCTCTCCCCCAACTTGGGACCTGGCCCACAACCCAGGTTAATCAAACTGGTAACCTTTTGGTTTTCAGGCCGGTGCTCATACCAGCCAGGGCTCTATTCCCAATTTTTAGAAAAGCATCTGATGCATAGTAATTGCTTAATATCTTTATAAATATGGTATATTTATAAAGTATAATTCCACTCAACCCCCCACCCCCCAA
Source organism: Noctilio leporinus (assembly GCA_004026585.1). Lineage (NCBI taxonomy): Eukaryota > Metazoa > Chordata > Mammalia > Chiroptera > Noctilionidae > Noctilio > Noctilio leporinus. Next base: position 22,104 of record PVIW01013353.1, read on the forward strand.
AAAGGAAATACAGCTATATGTGCACCGACATAGAAAGATGTGGTATATTATTCTATGCTAAGATTAACAGTGGGTGGCCCTGGCTGGTGTGGTTCAGTGGATTGTGCACTGGCCTGCGAACCCAAGGATTGCTAGTTCGATTCCCATTCAGGGCACATAACCAGGTTGCAAACCAAGTCTCCAGGCAGGTCCTCAGCTGGAGGCTGGTGAAAGGCCGCCATACATTGATGTTTCCTTCTCTCTTTTTCTTCCTCCCTCCCTTCCCTTCTCTCTAAAAATAATGAATAAAATCTTTAAAAACAAACAAACAAAAAAATAGACACCGCTATTTAGAATGCCTAAATGAAAATTACTGACAATATCAAGTGAAGACTCGGATGCTGAGTAACTGAAACTCATACATTGCTGGTGAGAATGCAAAAATTCTAGGTCACTTTAGAAAATGTGTTGGCAATTTTTTGTGAAGTTAACATATATCTACCATATGAACCAGAAATCTCACTCCTGGAAAAATGAGAACTTAGTCACACAAAACCTGTATGTGAATGTTTATATCTGTGTTATTTGTAATGGCCCCAAACTGGAAACAACCCATATATCCCTTAATTAAAGAATACATAAACAAGTTGTGGCACATCCCCCCAAAATAATAATAATAAAATAAAAAACAGCAGGGAGAATGCATACTATTAACACTTAAGTACCTATGATGAGAAGTGAGTAAGTTATATACAGGGGTGGGCAAAAGCAGGTTTAGAGTTGTTTGGAAAATAATACAATAATTAATAAATAATTAAAGAATAAATATTTTTGCTTACTTACAACTGTAAACTTACTTTTTCCCGCTCCTGCATTTTTGGTTTTGAACAGTATGAACAAGCAAATGTACTATTTTTAAGTGAAAATTGTTTTTTAATTTGGAACTTCTTTAAATAGAATGTTATTGGATAAAATTCAAGAAACTGCTCTTTTTAAAATATTTTTTTCATTATAAAAGCATAACTTCCTCAGGTTTAAAAGAACACGAGGCCATAGCTCGTGGCACAGTGGATAAGGAGCTGGCCTATGGGCCTGGAGGTCGATGATTCAATTCCCAGGCAGGGCGCATAACCAAGGTTGCAGGCCAGGTCTCCAGCCAGGTCCGTGGCTGGAGGCAGGTGAAGGGCAGCCATACGTTGGTGTCTCTCTCCCCCTCTGCCTCTCTCTCCCTTCTCTTCTCTCTAAAAAGTAATAAATAAAATCTTTTAAAAAATATGAAGAATGTAGAGAATTACATGGAGAAAAGTTTCAAGTTCTCTATTCTGCCTTCCTTTTCCTGTCTTGCCATCCATTCCTACTCAGATAAAGACATTTATATCATTTATCCTTGCATACATTTTTCTCTGCATATGCAGATCAGATTATTCTCAGATTTGCCTTTTTTTAATTCAACATCTGAACATTTTTTCATTTCTAGTTATGACATTCTTTTTAATGGCTATGTTGTATTTCTTTGTATTGACACATACAATTTATTTAACCAGTGCAGAAGTTTTTCTCATTAAAATTTCTTCTTTTGGACATGAAAGTAGGATTTATTGGTGGGTGATAAGATATAAGCAGAAACTCCTGAGTGCAGAGCCCACCATTTTTCCAGGGGGCCACAATTAGGGATGTATTTGACTCCACAGCCATCTGGGATGAGCCACTTTTCAGCCACCATGTCTTCAAATTCATCAGCATTAAACTTAGTAAAGCCCCACTTCTTGGAGATATGGATTTTCTGGTGGCCAGAGAACTTGAACTTAGCTCTGCGTAGGGCCTCAATCACATGCTCCTTATTCTGCAGCTTGGTGCGGATGGACATAATGATCTGGCCAATGTGGACCCTGGCCACTGTGCCCTGGGGTTTTCCAAAGGCACCTCGCATACCTGTCTGGAGCCTGTCAGCCCCAGCACAGGACAACATCTTATTGATGTGGATGACATGGAAGGAGTGGAGTCGCACTCAGATATGAAAGCCATCTTTGCCACAGCTTTTCACCATGTACTTGTTGGCACAAATATGGGCAGCCTCTAGGGCTTTGGAGGAGAGCTGCACATATTCATCTGACACCATGTGGCCACAGAGTGGGAACTCATCCACTTTTGCCTTCTTCCGCCCGAGGTCAAAGATACGGATCTTGTCATCAGGGACACCTCGCCAGAAGCGAGACTTTGGGTACGGCTTGTTCTTACAATAGGCTTGTTCTTACAATACCGGTAACACCGGGTGGAGCGGCGGCCCATGGCGACCCCAGGATCTTCACTGGCACGCAAAAGGAAAAGAAGTCAATGAAATTTTAACAACATTGGACATAGAATTTTGTGACTAAAGCTGTAGTGTATTTCTGTTCTTTTATTGTCTATTTCATTTTAATGGTTTTGTTTCATTTTTATATATTTCAGGTCTTCGGATCAATGGAGAACTAATTACTGCCTACCCCCAGGTGGTAGTAGTGAGAGTACCAACCCCTTGGGTGCAAAGTGATAGTGACATCACTGTTTTGCGCCACCTAGAGAAGATGGGATGCCGATTGATGAACCGACCTCAAGCCATTCTGAACTGTGTTAATAAGTTCTGGACTTTTCAAGAGTTGGCTGGCCATGGTGTTCCTCTTCCAGATACTTTCTCTTATGGTTCGTTCACTAATACAAATTTATAGCCTAAGTTTTAGAGAACTGATGGTTATGAGAGCCATACTAAGCTGTTAGGGTTATGTAATATAAGGACATTTGTGAACACAGAACAACTTCTTATAGAAGTAACTTTGGGTTTTAATAAACTGGGCAGGAGAATTATGAATCCTGTCTTAAAATTAGTTCCATGATATGGGTAGAACAGACTAGCAAACTTTCCGTGTGAAGGGGAGACCTGGCTTGCAACCTGATTATGTACCCTGGCTGGGTTTTGAATCAGCATCCTTTGGGTTTGCAGGCCAGTGCCTTATCCACTGTGCCAACAGCCAGGGCCAGCTTTTATCCATTTTAAAAGGTATAATTGTTTTAAACTTATACTTAAACTGTTTTTCAACTTTTATTTATTTTAAGAAAAACAAAATTTAGTCATCAGATTCTTCTACCTACCTTTTGTTACTGACATTAGTGTAGATAAAATTTGTCACAAGTTACCTTTATTGCTATTGTTTTTACATTTCTTTTTTGCTCAAACCAGGTGGTCATGAAAATTTTTCTAAAATGATTGAGGAAGCAGAAGTACTGGAGTTCCCAATGGTTGTGAAGAATACACGGGGTCATAGAGGTGTGTAAGAGTTGTTGCTATGGTATATAATTTTGAAGTTTACTTTTGATAATGAGTGATTACTCAATATAGATTATTTTTTCTTAATTAGATCAAAGCAGTTGCCTTATATTTGCTCATGGTTATTGATTAGCCAGTAGTCTTATCCATTGAAATTTATAGGTTTTGAAGCAGGGCCTCTGAAGAAAAATTAGAGGGAAGTTGTTGCATGGTACCTCGAACTTCTAGAAGGCTACTGTGAGTTGTTCAGTTTGACTAGAAGCTATTTCTTACATCTAGTGATTATACTAGAACTTTTAAGATGCATACTTAATATGACTGAATCCCAAGTTAATACCCTTTGTTTTCCTTTTCAACAGTGCAAGGACTTTACATCATTGTCTTCAATCATTCCCTCTCCCAGTTTACATAATTCAAAAACTTAAATGTATAAGGCAAAAATAAACAGCTTTAGAAGACAATGTATAAAAATGTATCTTAATAACTTCAGATTAAGGGACTATTTCTCAAGGCCTAAATGCGTTATAAGTACTTCACAAGGTTTAGTGCCTTGACAGGGGTAGCTGTATCAGGGTCAGATGGGACTGTTGACTGCATTGTTAACCACTGGCTTCATCAGTATGACAGCCAAGAAGTCTCAGGGCTCTTACAGTGAACACTCCAATTACCAAAGAAATAGCATGAACTCATAAGTCATATAGAATCACTTCTGCTGCTTTTTTTTTTTTTAATTTTAAGACTATTTATGTTTTTAGAGAACGGAGAAGGGAGGAAGAAAGAGAGGGAGGGAAACATTGATGTAGAAGGATACGTAGACTGCACTCCTGCAGCGGGGACCTGGTCTGCAACCCAGGCATATGCCCTAAATGCTCTAACCTGGAATTGAACCTGCAACTGTTTGGTTTGAAAGTTGGTGCTCAATCTGCCGGCCTGCGAACCCAAAGGTCGCTGGTTCGATTCCCCAGCCAGGGCACATTAATGAGGTTGCAAGCCAGGTCTCTAGTCAGTTCCATAGCTGGAGGCAGGTGAAAGGCAACCATACATTGATGTTTCTCTCCCTTTCTGCCTCTCTCCCTTCCCCTTTCTCTAAAAATAATAAATAAAATTAAAAACAAAGAAAAGAAAAGAAAAAAAGAAAGTTGGTGCTCAATCCACTGAGTTACACCAGCCAAGGCTCTGCTGTATTCTGTTGGTTGAAGCAATCACAAGCCCTCCCAGATTCAAAGGCTTGGGGCGTAGATTATTCCTTTTCTTGATGGGGAGACAGTGTCAAAGGATTTATAACTAAGTTTTAGAAAGAGCCACTTCCATTGGCATAAAAGTAGCCACTTCCATTGGCATAAAAATTTACAAATAGAGCAATGGAACAGACCAGAGAATTCAGAAATAAAACTTAATTATGTGGTGATTTACTGCTATTTTGCTATTTTTTTTAATACAGGGTGGGCAAAATTAAGTCTACAGTTGTATGTGAAACATGAGTTAATAAAGCTGTTGTAATAATCATAATCATCATGTCTTTCCATACAAACAATTGTAAACCTACTTTTGCCTACCCCTTCATACAAATGTATATTAATATATACTGTACAATATAATGACATATTTTAACTTAGACAAAAAGTTTTGCTAATAATTGAGTCTGGAATTACTGGCCAACCTGGAGGAGTACAAATTTTAGATCCCTACTTCATAACATAAACTGAAGTTAATTCTAGGTTATTGTAAGAGTTTGGATATTGAGAGACTCATTGATGGTGATTATTAACTTTTTCATGGGCAGTTTTTGTAGTCTTACTAATTATCATAACTATGATACCTTGGTTAAAAAGTAATTGGTTCTGAGTTCTGAAAGAACAGATTGGGACGCAAGAAGATGCAGGTAATAGAGAGCAACCTACCTATAGATTGATGACTTACACATATTTTTTATTTTTTTAAACTTTATTGTTGTTGTATTACATCCATCCCCTTTTTGCTCCCCTCTGTCCCCCTCCCCACCCACCCATTTCCCCCAAATTCAATCCCACCTGTTGTCCATGTCCATGGTTCCTTTATACTAGGTTCTTGTCTAAGCAGCTCCCCTTCTTTGCCTCTGCCTCCCCCCTCCCCACAACCCCTTTCCCCCTGACCACTGCAGGCCTATTCCTTGTATTCATACACTTGGTTCTGTTTTGCTTGTTGTTAGTTTTGCTCATTATTGTCCCGTAATGGGTGAGATCATATGATACCTGTCCTTCACTGACTGGCTTATTTCACTAAGCATAATATTCTCCAGTTCCATCCATGTTGTTGCAAAGGGTACAAGTTCC
>PVIW01013354.1:0-27715 GCA_004026585.1 Noctilio leporinus
ACCACCTCACACCTGTCAGAATGGCAATCATCAGCAAATCAACAAACAACAAGTGTTGGCGAGGATGCGGGGCAAAGGGAACCCTCATACACTGTTGGTGGGAATGCAGGCTGGTGCAGCCACTGTGGAAAACAGTATGGGGTTTCCTTAAAAAACTAAAAATGGAACTGCCTTTTGATCCAGCCATTCCACTACTTGGTCTATACCCAAAGAAGCCTGAGACACCAATTCATAAGAACCTATGTACACCTATGTTCATAGCGGCACTATTTACAATAGCCAGGTGCTGGAAACAGCCCAGGTGCCCATCAGTGGATGATTGGATCAAAAAACTGTGGTACATTTACACAATGGAATTCTATATGGCAGAAAGAAAGAAGGAACTTGTACCCTTTGCAACAACATGGATGGAACTGGAGAAAATAATGCTTAGTGAAATAAGCCAATCAGTGAAGGACAGGTATCATATGTTCTCACCCATTACGGGACAATAATGAGCAAAACTAACAACAAGCAAAACAGAACCAAGTGTATGAATACAAGGAATAGGCCTGCAGTGGTCAGGAGGAAAAGGGTAGGGGGGAGGGGGGAGGCAGAGGCAAAGAAGGGGAGCAGCTTAGACAAGAACCTAGTATAAAGGAACAATAGACATGTACAACAGGTGGGATTGACTTTGAGGGGAAAGGATGGGTGGGGAGGGGGACAGAGGGGAGAAAAAAAGGGATGGATGGAATACAACAACAATTAAAAAAAACAAAACAACAAACAAACAAAAATAAAACAAACAAACAAAAAAAAACTTGTACATGAACATTCATAGAAACATTATTTAAAATAACCAAAATGTAGAAACAAATGTCCATCTACTGATGAACTATTAAATGAGAAGTAGTATGTTCATGCAATGGAATATTGTTGGGCAATAAAAAGCATGAAATGCTTACACATGCTATGATGTGAATGAAACTTGAAAACATTATGCTAAATGTAAGAAGTTGAAAACAAAAGGTCACTTAACATATAATTTCATGTATATAAACATCTAAAACAGGTAAATATACAGAGAAAAGAAACAGACTAGTGATTGTCAGGAGCAGGGAGAAATGGGAAGTGATTGATAATGAGCATAGGGTTTCTTCTGAGGGTGATTAAGACATTCTGGAATTAAGGACTATAGCTGTACAACTTTTAAATAAACTAAAAACTACTGAATTGCACAATATTATTTTTATTTATTTTTATTTATTTTTTACTTTTATTATTGTTGTACTACATCCATCCCCTTTTTAATACCCTCTGTCCCCTTCCACACACACCCATTCCCCCACAAAGTCAATCCCCCTTGTTGTATATATCCAAGGTTCTTCCATACTAGGATCTTGACTACACTGCTCCCCTTCTTTGCCCCTTGTTCTCCCCTCCATGAGTCCCACATCCCCCAGCCCACTGAAGGTCTATTCACTGTATTCATGTATCTGGTTCTGTATTCTTTGTTGTTTGTTTTGTTCATTATTGTCCCATAATAGGTGAGATCATATGGTACTTGTCTTTCACTGATCGCCTTATTTCACTAAGCATAACACTCTCCAGTTCCATCCATGTTGTTGCAAAGGTTAAGAGTTTCTTCTTTCTTTATGTTGTGTAGTATTCAATTGTGAAAATATACCAAAATTTTCTGATCCGATCATCCACTGATGGGCACTTAGGCTGTTTGCAGCATTTGGCTATTGTAACTAGTGCAGCTATGAACATAGGGGTAAATATATTCTTCTGAGTTGGTGTTTCAGGGTTCTTTGGGTATAGTCCTAGTAGTGGAAATGCTGGATCAAAAGGCAGTTCCACTTTTAGTTTTTTAAGGAAACCCCATACTGTTTTCCACAGTGGCTGCACCAGCCTACATTCCCACCAACAGTGTATGAGGGTTCCCTTTGCCCCACATCCTCACCAACACTTGTTGTTGGTTGATTTGTTGATTGCCATCCTGACAGGGGTGAGGTAGTATCTTACTGTGTTTTTAAGTTGCATCTCTCTGGTGGCTAGTGATGTTGAGAATTCTTTCAAATGCCTCTGGGCCCTTTGTATGTTGTCCTCAGTGAGTTGTCTGTTCAGGTCTTTTGCCCATTTTTGAATTGTGCTGTCTGTCTACTTGGTGTTGAGTTGCATAAGTTCTTTATATATTTTGGAGATCAAACCCTTGTCTGAGGTACCATTGGCAAATATGTTTTCCCGTACAGTTGGTTCCCTTTTCATTTTGTTGGTGTTTTCTTTGGCTGAAAAGAAACTTTTCAATTAGATAAAGTCCCATTTGATTATTTTTCTTTTACTTCCTTTCCCCTTGGTGATGTATCATTAAACATATTTCTGTAAAGGATATCTAAAATTTTACTGCCTATATGTTTCTCCAGGACCTTTATAGTGGCACTGCTTATGTTTAAGTTCTTTATCCATCTTGAGTTTATTTTGGTGTATGATGAAAGTTGGTGGTCTAGTTTTTTCTTTTTACATGTTGCTGTCCAGTGCTCCCAACAACACATGTTGAAAGAGACATTTTTACTCCATTTTATGTTCCTTCCCCTTTTATGAAATATTAATTGACCATAGAGCCCTGTGTTTATTTCTGGGCTCTCTATTCTGTTCCATTGATCTATACATCTATTCTTATGCCAGTACCAGACAGTTTTGATGACAGAAGCCTTGAGGTATTGTTTGAAGTCCAGTATTGTGATTCCTCCTACCTTGTTCTTCTTTCTCAAGAGTGCTGTGGCTATTTGTGGGCATTTTTGACACCATATACATTTTTGAAGTATTTTTTTTCTGTTTCTGTGAAGTCTGTCATTGGTATTTTAATTGGGATTGCATTGAATCTATAGATTGCTTTGGGTAGTATGGCCACTTTAATCATGATAATTCTTCCTATCCATGAACATGGTATTTGCTTCCATTTATTTGTATCTTCCTTTATTTTTTTCTTCATTGTTCTGTAGTTTTCTGAGTACAGTTCTTTTACCTCCTTGGTTAAGTTTATTCCTAGGTATTTTATTTTTCTTGTTGCTATAGTAAATGGGATTTGTTTTCTTGCTTCTATTTCTGATGTTTCATTGTTACTATACAAAAATGCTTTTGATTTCTAGATATTGATTTTATATCCAGCTATTTAGCTAAATTTGCTTAGGACAAGTAAGTTTTATTGAAGCCTGTCGGGTTTTGTATATACACTATCATATAATCTGCAAATAATGACAGTTTGACTGCCTCCTTTCCTATTTGGATACCTTTGATTCCTTTTTCTTCTCTGATAACTATGGCTAGAACTTCCAAAATATTGTTGAACAGATGTGGAGAAAGTGGACAGCCTAGTCACATTCCTTATCTTTGGGGGAAAGCTTTTAGGTTTTGTCTGTTGGTTTCAGGTTTCTCATATATGGCCTTTATGATGTTGAGGTATGCTCCCTCTATTCCCATTTTGCTGCATGTTTTTATCATAAATAGTTGCTGTACATTATTAAATGCTTTTTCAGCATTTATTGATATGATCATATCGTTTTTGCCTTTCAACTTGTTGATGTGGTGTATTACATTTATTGATTTATGAATGTTGTACCATCCTTGCATCCCTGAGATGAAACCCACTTGATCATGGTATATGATCTTTGCAATGTACTTCTGAATCTAGTTGGCCAATATTTTGTTGAGAATCTTAGCGTCTATGTTCATCAGAGGTATTGGTTTATAGTTTTCATTCTTAGTTGTGTCTTGACCTGGTTTTAGGATTAGAATAATATTGGCCTCATAGAGTGAGTTTGGGAGTCTTCCCTCTTCCTGTATTTTTTGGTATAGCTTGAGAAGAATGGGAGTTAGTTCTTCTTTAAATGTTTGGTAGAATTCACCTGTGTATCCATCTGGTCTGGGACTCCTGTGCTTTGGGTGGTGGTTGATTACTTCTTCAATTTCACTAGTTGTTATCGGCTTATTCAGGCTTTGGCTTCTTCTGGGTTCAGCTTTGGTAGATTATACATTTCCAGAAATGTGTTCATTTCACCCAGATTGTCATATTTCTTCACATATAGTTGCATGTAGTAATTTCTTACAATCTTTTTTGTATTTCTTTTTGAAAAAATTTTTGAACAATTTACTAAAAGAAGAAATTTATTAATTTATTTTATTATTGTTGTATTACATTCATCCCCTTTTTGCTCCCCTCTGTCCTCTTCCCCACCCAGCCATTCCCACCCAAAGTCAATCCCACCTGTTGTCCATGTCCATGGTTCCTTCATACTAGGTTCTTGTCTAAACTGCTCCCCTTCCTTGCTTCTTCCACCCCCTTCCCCCACCCCCCTTCCCCCTGCCCACTGGAGGCCTATTCACTATATTCACATATCTGGTTCTGTTTTGCTTGTTGTTAGTTTTGTTCATTATTTTCCTGTAATGGGTGAGATCATACGGTATTTGTCCTTCACTGACTGGCTTATTTCACTAAGCATAATACTTTCTAGTTCCAACCATGGTGTTGCAAAGGTTAGAAGTTCCTTCTTTCTTTCTGCTGTGTAGCATTCCATTGTGTAAATGTACCAAAGTCGTTTGATCCAATCATCCACTGATGGGCACTTAGGCTGTTTCCAGCACTTGGCTATTGTAAATAGTGCTGCTATGAGCATAGGGGTATATAGGTTCTTAGGAATTGGTGTTTCAGGATTCTTTGGGTATAATCCTAGTACTGGAATTGCTGGTTCAAAAGGCAGTTCCATTATTAGTGTTTGAGGAAACTCCGTACTGTTTTCCATAGTGGCTGCACCAGCCTGTAACCAACTAACAGTGCCCCAGGGTTCCCTTTTCCCCACATCCTTGCCAACACTTCTTGTTTGTTGATTTGTTGATGATTGCCATTCTGACAGGTGTGAGGTGGTATCTTATTGTGGTTTTTATTTGCATCTCTCTGATGACTAGTGATGTTGAGCATTCTTTCATATGCCTCTGGGCCCTTTGTATGTCTTCCTCAGTGAATTGTCTGTTCAGGTCTTTTCCCCATTTTTGAATTATGCTGTCTGTCTCCCTGGTGGTGATTCGCTTATGTACTTTATATATTTTGGAGATCAAACCCTTGTCTGAGGTGTAATTGGCAATTATGTTTTCCCATACAGTTGGTTCCCTTTGAATTTTGCTGGTGTTTTCTTTAGCTGAACAGAAACTTTTCAATTTGATATAGTCCCATTTGTTGATTTGTTCTTTTATTTCCTTTGCCCTTGGTGAAGTATCAGTAAACATATTTCGATGTAGGATATCAAAGAACAAGTCAACAAATGGTTGCTGTACTTTAGCAACTGCTTTTTCAGCATCTATTGATATGATTATATGGTTTTTATATTTCATTTTGTTGATGTGGTGTATTATAGTTTTTGATTTATAAATGTTGTACCATCCTTGCATCCCTGGGATGAAACCCACTTGATCATGGTGTATGATCTTTGTAATATACTGCTGAATCCGGTTGGCCAATATTTTGTTGATAAATTTAGCAGCTATGTTCATCAGAGATATTGGCCTGTTGTTTTCTTTCTTAGTTGTGTCTTGACCTGGTTTGGGAATCAGAATAATTTAAGTCTCATAGAAAGAGTTTTGGAGTCTTCTTTCTTCCTGTATTTTTTTTGGTATAGGTTGAGAAGTATAGGAGTTAGTTCTTCTTTAAATGTTTGGTAAAATTCTCCTGTTTACCCATCTGGTCCGGGGCTCTTGTGCTTTGGGAGATTTTGGATTACTTCTTCAATTTCACTAGTTGTTATTGGCTTATTCAGGCTTTTTGCTTCTTTTGGATTCAGTTTTCGTAGATTATACATTTCCAGAAATATGTCCGTTTCACCCAGGTTGTCATATTTCTTGTCATATAGTTGTTTGTAACTATATTTTTTACAATCTTTTGTATTTCTGAAGTATCAGTTGTGATTTCTCCTCTGTCAGTTCTGATTCTGTTTATTTGCGTCCTCTCTCTCTCTTTTTCTTAAATCTGGATAAAGGCTTGTTAATTTTGTTTATTTTTTCAAGGAACCAGCTCCTGGACTTGTTGATTCTTCGAATCATAGTTTGAATCTCTGCATTATTTAGTCCTGCTCTGATCTTGATGATTTCCTTCCTTCTAGTTACTCTGGGCTTTGTTTGTTGTTGCTCCTCTAGTTCTTGTAGCTTTATGGTTAGGTTCTTTTTATAAACTTCTTGTGACCTTTTTAGGTAGGCCTGTATTGCTATAAATTAGGTTTTGGGCTGTTGTGTGTTCATTGTTATTTGTTTCCAGAAACTTTTTGATTTCATCTTTGATCTCATTGTTAACCCATTCATTAATTAAAGGCCTGTTATTCGGTCTCCATGAGTTTGAGTATTTTTGTTTTTTCCCTTGTCATTAGTTTCTAGTTTCAAACCATTGTGATCTGAGAAGATGCTTGGTATGATTTCAATTTCCCTGTATTTGTGGAGGCTTGTCTTGTGACCTACCATCTGTTCTATCTTAGAGAATGATCCATGTGCATTTGAAAAGAATGTATTTTGCTTCTTTGGGGTAAAAGTCTCTGTGTACATCAGTTAGGTCCATTTCCTCTAGAATGTTGTTTAGTGCCACAACATCTTTGGTTTGTTTTTGTTTGGAAGTTCTGTCCATTGTTGATAGTCAGGTATTAAAATCTCCTATTATTGTGTTGCTGTCTATATTCTTCTTAAAGTCCCCCAAGATTTCCCTTATATATTTTGGAGCTCCTACATTGGGTGCATATATATTTACTAGTTATTTCTTCTTGATGGATTGTTCCCTTAAGTATTATTGAATGTCCTTTTTTATCTTGTTTTATGACCTTCATTGTAAAATTTTTCTTGTCTGAAATAAGTATTGCTACCCCAGCCTTTTTTATCTGTCCATTTTCTCTATATATTTTTTCCCATTCTTCACTTTCAACCTGTGTCGAACTTTTTTTCTGAAGTGGGTCTCTTGAAGATATCATATATGTGAGTCATGTTTTCTTATCCATTCTCCTACCCTTTGTCTTTTGATCCTTGTGCTCAATCCATTTTCATTTAAGGTTATTATTGATTGATACTTATTTATTTCCATTTTGCCACTTTGTACCTGTGTTCCTGTTTGGTCCTCTTTGTTTCTTCTTCTTCTTCTTCTTCTTTTTAAAGCAGACCCTTTAGCATTTCTTGCAATGCTGGTTTGGTAGCGATGTATTCTTTTAGTTCTTTAATTTGGGAATCTCCTTATTTCTCCTTCCATATTGAATGAGAGCCTTGCTGGGTAGAGTATTGTTGGTTGCAGGCCTTTGTTTCCCATTACTTGGTATATGTTTTGCCATCCCCTTCTGGCTTGTATTGTTTCTGTTGAATAATCATTTGATAGGCTTATCAGAGCCCCCCTATATGTTATTTGCTATTCCTCTTGATGCTTTTAAGATTCTCTATTTGTTTCTGAATTTGCCGTTTTATTTATAATGTGTCTTGGAAGTGGGTCTGTTTGGGTTGATTTTCATTGGGATCCTCTGTGCTTTCTTAAATTGATTAACATCTTCACTCATCATGTTGGGGAAATTTTCTCTCATTACTTTTTTGAACTGGTTTTCCATTCCTTGTTTCTCTTTTCCTTCTGGTATCCCTATGATATGGATATTATTGTGTTTCACGTTGTTCTGCTGCTCCCTTAAAAACTGTTCATTCTTTTTCAGTCTTTTTTTCATTCCCTTGTACTGTCTTAGAATATTTGTCTATGTTGTCCTCCAACTCACTGATGTGGTCCTCTGCTTCCTCTAGCCTACTGTTGATTCATTTTACTGTATTCTGCAATTCAAAAATTATATTCTTCATTTCCGCCTGGCTCTTACTGATAGTTTCTAAGTCCTTTTTAATGCTGGTGTGGTTCTCATTAAGTTCCTTGTAGATTCTCTGGAGTTCTTTGTAGTTCTGGAGTTATTATAGTTTTCTTTGAGCTGGCTGAGTTTATTGAGCTTCTCTATTATCATTCTTTTTAAGTCCATATCTGATAGTTTGTTTGCCTCTGTTTCATTTAGTGTTCTTTCTGGGGATTCTTCCTTTCCTTTTGATGATGATCTAATTCTTTGTTTACCCATTTTGGGTGTCTGTTGTTGGTTGTTTTCATCTTGTATTAATCTGCTTTGATTTCCTGCCTTTGTGGAGCACCCTTCTGTGTTAGATTTGTGGAGTTCAGTGTTGCAGTCTCCTAGATTTCTCCCATGTGTTGCTCTTGGGGTGGCCTTTATGTCCTTAACTTGGACTGTTTGGTTGTATTTTTGATTGGTTGTATGTGTTGCTCCTTTTCTTCCAGTTGCCTGATTGAGAGACACTCCTTCTATCCTTTCTCATACATTGTTTTTGAGCTGCTCTTAAAATGCACTAATTGTGATGGTTGGAAGTAACTTTGGAAAAGATATGTTAGGGATTAATAGTTCAGATAGCTCTCACTGTAACTCAGGTGCTTGAGATTAGCAGCAATCCATTTCCTGAGTCTCTTTTTCTTGACCAAGTCTCTGCAGTCTACAGTCAAGCTGTGTTGTCCAGGAGTGGCAGTGCCTATGGCTGTCACAGTCAGGGCTGATTCTGAGTTCCAGGCCCCCAGGTAGGCTGAGCCTCCAGTAGCCTAGATGAGTTTCCAAGCTGCTGGTGTTTGTGGGCCCTTCCTTCTTTCGCTGGTTTTGTATGAAGACCTGCAGGGTGCTTATGGGGTGTCTATGGTTGCTCCTCCCCATCCAGGTGCTGGAGGAGGTTCCTGCCTGCAATGAGCACCTGGCGCCAATGAGGGTTGGCCTGCGACCTTGCTGGCTTCTTCTGATGGCTGGCCCTACCCCCACAGATCCTAGAGGATGTAGTCCCTGTCTGAATACAGTGCCTTGCTCACCTGGGGCCCTGCAGGTCTTCTGCCAGTGAAGGCTAACCCTCCAAGCCATCCAGCTCTTTGAGGAGTTTTTCACCGCTGCCTCTGTGATGCATGCCTGGCTCCCCAGAGAATCTGTAGTGCAGTCCACCAGCTAACACTACTCCTCCACCTCCAGCTCCTTGAGGAGGCATTTGTTGCCTGCAATGGGCATGCCAGTTGCACCAGCTCCAAGTTCCTGGAACACAGTTTCGAGCTTTTGTGGGAGCCTGTGCACCAGTGTGGGTGTGGGGGGGTGGGCTTCCACCCTCGCCAGGGTTCTGAGCTGCCCTCTCCCCAGGTGGCACAGCAGTACAATTTTCGGCCCTCTTGCTGCTCTGGCTGGTCCACTTCCCCCTTCACCAGCTCCTGCTCCTGGAGGGTATCTCCTCCTCTGCCTCTGACCCAGGGTGGCACTTCCTCTCTCTCAGTCTCCCAAGTAAGGCTCTCACACAGTCCCTCCCCTGCAGGAGTTCAGTTCCTCATTCCCTCCGGAGTTTGTACTCAAGGTCCACACTTCACTGCTCAAATTTCTGGTCACCAGGGAGCCTTGAGCTGTCTTCAGTTAGAGTTGCCCCTCTAGGCAGAGCTGCCACTGCCCAGAGCCGTCCTCAGCCTGCCAGCTCTCCTGAAGGTATCTGTAGCCTCTGGGCTGTGCATCCCTGAGCCCAGTTGCTTACCGCTCCAATTGGTAGGGACCTGCAGACATCTTGTGCTCCCTAGCCTATCCTCCAGTTGTTCTGGCACTGGAGAACACTATCAGCACTGCTCTGTATTCTGTTGCCATCTTTCTCTCTCTTGAATTGTACAATTTTAAATGGTGTACTTTTATGGCATGTGAATTATATCTCAATAAAAAGATCAAATTTTTAAAGAGCAATATTATAAGAATATAGTTATTTTTATTTTATTTTTCTTGCATTTTTTCCTTATAATTTGTGCCCTTTATACACTCTTCCAC
The DNA here is from genome assembly GCA_004026585.1 of Noctilio leporinus. Lineage (NCBI taxonomy): Eukaryota > Metazoa > Chordata > Mammalia > Chiroptera > Noctilionidae > Noctilio > Noctilio leporinus. Next base: position 9,861 of record PVIW01013354.1, read on the forward strand.
CTCCATGCACCCACCACCCCCTGCAATTACCACACTATTGTTCCTGTCCAGAGCCCTTTTCCTATTTTGCTCAGCCCTCCACCCCTAACCCCCAGAGATGTCAGCTTGCTGCCTATCTGAGTTTGTCTGTTTTTATTTTACTTTTTAGTTTAGTTTGTTCATTAGATTCCATATATAAGTGAAATTGTATTGTATTTGTCTTTCCCTGACTGGTTTATTCCACTTAGCATTATGTCCTTCAAGTCCTTTCATGCTGTCACAAAGGGTAAAATTTTCTCATTTTTTATGATCAAGTAGTATTCCATTATGTCTACTGATGGACACCTGGGGTACTTCCAAATATTGCCAATTGTAAATAACCGTGAAGAGAACATAGGGGTGCATATGGTCCTTCAAATTACTGTTGGATTTCTACAGATAAATTGCAATAAGTAGAATCATAGAATCACTGGTTCCTAAGGCAGTTCTTTTCAATTTTTTGAGGTTACTACATACTGCTTTACACAGTGGCTGCACCAATCACACTGCATTAGATTTCCCCTTTCTCCAAATCCTCCCTAGCACTTGTTTGATTTATTGATAATAGCCATTCTGACATGTGTTAGGTGATGTCTCATTGTGCTTTTAATTTGCATTTCTTTGACATTAGTGATTTGAGCATATTTTCATGTCTATAGGCCATCTACATGTCCTCTTTGGAGAATATCCATTCAGGTCCTTTGCCCATTTTTTAATTACAATGTTAGATCTTTGGTACTGAGTTTAGTAAGTTCTTTATAAATTGTGGTTAGTAACCCTTTATCAGATATGTCAGTGAATTTCTTTTCCCAGTGGGATGTCCTTTCATTTTGTTGATGGTTAGCTTTGCTGTGAAAAAGAATTCTTTTGAAGTAGTCCCATTTGTTTACTTTTTCTTTCTTTCCTTATTGTTCTATTACAGTTGTCCCAATTTCTAGCTCATTGCTCACTATTTTCCTTCCGTTGCTCCCACAGTCAATTCATACCCTACTTTCCATGTACATGGGTCATTTATACTCGTTCCTTCCCCTTCTTTCCCCTCTTTTTCCTCTCCCTCTCCCCACTGGTCAATGCCAGCCTGTTCCTTGTTTCCATACCTCTGGTTCTCTTTGACTCATTTGTTTATTTTGTTTATTAGGTTCCTGTACTAGGTGAGATCATTTGGTATTTGTCTTTTACCAACTGGCTTATTTCACTAAGCATAGTACTCTTCAGTTCCATACATGCGGTTGCAAAAGGTAAACATGCCTTCTTTCTTTCTTCTGCATAGTATTCCATTGTGTAAATAAATGTACCACAGTTTTCTTGATCTATTCATCCACTGATGGTCACTTAGGCTGTTTCCAGCCTATTATAAATAGTATCTCTGTGAACATAGGTTCTCAATTGGTGTTTCAGGATTCTTCAGGTATAATCCCAGCAGTAGAATCACTGGATCCATGGGCAGTTCCATTTTTAGTTTTTTGAGGAAATTCCATACAGTTTTCCATAGTGACTGCACTGGTCTGCATTCCCACCAACAATGTACTAGGGTTCCCTTTTCTCAATATCCTTGCCAGCACTTGTTTGTTGATTTGTTGATGTTGGCAATTCTGATTGGTGTGAGGTGGCATCTCATTGTGGTTTTAATTTGCATCCCTCTGATGGCTAGTGATGTCAAGCATCATTTCATAAGCCTAAGGGCCCTCTGTAAGTCCTCCTTGGTGAAGTGTCTGTTCAGGTCATTTGCCCATTTTTTAAACGGGTTGCCTGTCTTCCTGGTGTAGAATTGTATACGTCTTTTATATAATTTGGAGATCAAGCCTTTATCTGAGGTATCATTGGCAAGTATGTTTTCCCAAATGGTTGGCTTTTCATTTTGCTGGTTTTCATTAGCAGAGGAGAAACATTTTAGCTTGATGTAGTCACATTTATTTATTTATTTATTTCCCTTGTATTAGGAGATATATCCATGAAAATATTGGTATGTAGGATATCTGAAATTTTACTGCCTATGTCTTTCTCTATGACTTATGGTAGCACAACTTATGTTTAAGTCTTTTATCCATCTTGACATTATTCTGGTGTATGGTGTAATTTGGTGGTCTAGTTTCATTTTTTTCATGCCCCTGTCCAGTTCTCCAAACACTATTTGTTGAAGATACTATTTTTATTCTATTTTATGTTCCTGCACCCTTTGTCAAATATTAATTGAAAATAGAGTCCTAAGTTTATTTCTGGGCTATTTGGTTCCATTGATCTATATGTATATTCTAAGGCCAGTACCAGACTGTTTTGATTGCAGTGGCCTTGTAATATAGTTTGATATCTAGTGCTATGATTCCCTCCTACTTTCTCAAGATTACTGTGGCTATTTGTGGTTGTTTTTGGATCCATATACATTTTTTGAAGAATTTTTGCTATGGCAGTGGTATTTTAATAGGGATAGTGTTGAATCTATAAATTGCTTTATGTACTATGAACATTTTAATGATGCTAATTCTTCCAATTCATGAACATGGTATATGCTTCCATTTCTTTGTATTGTCCTTAATTTCTTTCTTCACTGTTCTGTAGTTTTCTGAGTACAGATCTTTTACCTCCTTGGTTAAGTTTATTCCTAAGTTCTTTATTTTTCTTGTTGCTATGGTAAATGGGATATTTTCTACTTTCTATCTCTGATGTTTCATTGTTTGTGCACAAAAATGCCTTTGATTTTATATCCACCTATTTTGCCAAATTCACTTATTAGGTTGAGGAGTTTTCTGGTGGAGTCTATAGGGTTTTCTATGTACACTATCATGTCATTGCAAATAATGACAGTTTTACTTCCTTCTTTCAAATTTGGGTGTCTTTGTTTCCTTTTTCTTCTTTGATCTCTCTGGCTAAACTTCCAAAACTACATTGAGCAGAAATGGAGTGAGTAGACACCTTCATCTTCTTCCTGGTCTTAAGGAGGAGGCTTATTAGTTTTGCCTATTGAGTATGATGCTGGTTGCAAGTTTCTCATATATGGCCTTTATTATATTGAGGTTTTCTCCCTCTATTCCCACTTTGCTAATAATTTTTATCATAAATAGTCATTGTATTCCATCAAATGCTTTTTTCAGCATGTATTGATGTGATCATATATGTTTAAAGATTTTATTACTTATTTTTAGAGAGAGGGGCAGGGAGGAAGAAAGGGAGAGAAACATCAATATATGGTTGCTTTTCACCTGCCTCCAGCTACAGAACCGGCTGGAGACCTGGTTTGCAACCTGGGTATGTGCCCTGACTGGGAATCAAACTAGTGACACTTCAGTTTGCAAGCCAGTGCTCCATCCACTGAGCCACACCACCCAGGGCTGATATGATCATATAGGTTTTATCTTTCATTCTGTTTGTGTGGTATATTACATTCATTGATTTGCAAATCTTATACCACCCTTGTATCCCTGGGATGAATCTCACTTGATAATGGTGTATGATCTCTTTAAGGTATTGCTGGATCCAGTTTCCCAATATTTTGTTGAGGACTTAGCATCTACGTTAATCAGCAATATTGGCCTGTAGTTTTCTTTTCTGTTGTGGCTTGACCTGGTTTTGGGATTAGGATAATACTGGCCTCATAAAAAGAGTTTGGAAGTCTTACCTCTTTTTGGAATTTTTGGAATAAATTGAGAAGGATAGGAATTAGTTCTTCCCTAAATGTTTGGTAAAATTCACCTGTATATCTATCCAGTCTGAGGCTTTTATGTGTCAGGAGTTTTTTGATTACTGTTTCAATTTCACTAGTTGTGATTGGACTATTCAGGCTTTCTGCTTCTTCTGGATTCAGTTACAGTATGTTATACATTTCCCCAAATTTTTCCATTTCACCCAGGTTATCAAATTTCTTGTTATATACTTGTTCATAGTGATTTCTTACAATTCTTTGTATTTCTGTGGAATCATTTGTGAATTTTCCCCTGGTGTTTCTGATTTTGTTTACGTGGGCCCTCTCTCTTGTTTTCTTGATGATTCTGGTTAAAGGCTTGTTGATTATTTTATCTTTTCAAAGAATCAGCTCCTGGATGTATTGATCATTTCAATTCTTCTTTTTGTTCTCTATGCCATTTAATTCTGCTCCAATCTTGATTATCTCCTTCCTAGTACTCACTCTGGGCTTTGTTTATTGTTATTCCTCTAGTTCTTGTAACTGTAGGGTTAGGTTGTTGGATATTTTTCTATCCTTTTTAAGTAGGCCTGCATTGCTATGAACTTACCACTCATGATTGCCTTTGCTGTGTTCCACAGGTTTGGAGCTATTTGTGTTCATTTTCATTTGTTTCCAGAACATTTTTTATTTCTTCCTTGATCTCATTGCAATCCATTCATTATTCAATAGCATGTAATTCAGTCTCTATGAATTTGAATGTTTTTGGATTTTTGCCTTGAAGTTGGTTTCTAATTTCAAGCCATAGGGATATAAGAAGATACTTGATATAATTTCAATTTTTTGATTTTGTGGAGGTTTGTTTTGTGTCCTACCATGTGTTCTATCTTTGAGAATGTTCCATGTGCATTTAAAATGAAAGTGTATTTTAATTCCTTGGGGTGAAAGGTTCTGTATATATCAGTTAAATCCATTTGATCTAGAGTGTTGTTCAATGACATAATATCCTTGGTGTTTCTTTGCTTGGAAGATCTCAATGGCTGACAATGGGATGTTAAAATCCCCTACTATGAGTTTGTTGTTGCCTATATCCTTCTTATAGTCCTCCAAGACATTTTAATATTTGGATGCTCCTATGTTGCATGCATATATGTTTATAAGGGTTATATCTTCTTGATGGATTATTCCATTAAGTGTATGAAATGTCCTACTTTGTCTCTTTTAATGGCCTTTGTTGTAAAATATATTTTGTCTGATATGAGTATTGCTACCCCAGGCTTTTTCCATGTCCATTTGCTTGAAATACGTTTTTACATCCCTTCATTTTTAGTCTGTATACATTTTGTTCTGAGATGGGTCTCTTGGAGATAGCATATACATGTGTTCTATTTCCTTATCCAATTAGCTAGCTACCCTATGTCTTTTGATTGGAACATTTAATCCGTTTACATGGACATCATTTTTTTCTTTTTTGGTTTAAAGTTTTAATATATTTTATTTATTTTGCTATTACAGTTGCCCCAATTTTCCTCCCTTTGCACCACTCCACCCAGTACCCCACTTCCTCCACCAATGGCCCCTTAGTTCATGTCTATGAGTCATGCATATAAGTTCTTTGGCTTCTCCATTTCCTTTATTTTTCTTAAAATCCCCCGTCTATTCTGTAACCACCAATGTGTACTTTTTTTTCCCTTTCAAATCCAGATTTCACCATTTAATTATTGCCTTCTGTCAGCTTCTCAAATCATATTAATACAAATTTTTTTCATTATTCCAAAATGCCTATGTTAATTCATTTGTTTAAAGAATTCCACTTTTAAGTAATATGAATTGCAATATTACCAAGCACATGCAAAAATACATTTACACACATATATATTTTTCCACATATTTAAAGTACATACTAGATTTTGAAGAGTTAATACAAAAAAATTAAAATACACCAATAACTTACATAATTATGACATGTTAAATAATAGTATTTTAGATATATTATAGCAAAATTAAGGAGTTTTTATCTTCTTTAATAATTATTTTACTCTGGAATGCCATTTTTGTGAAATATATCACAGAAATGGTGCATTTCAGATCTCACCTTTGTGAAAGTTGTCCTAGAGACAGTTCCAAACCCATAGTAAAAAATGAATTTTGTTTTTGAGTCAGATCTTCCCCCCTCCAATAATACAACTCACCTTTATTTTAAGCTACTGGAACTACAACTTATTCCTTTTTGGAGTCTTTTTCCATCTTAAATAGATTGATTGAGTGATTGATTTTGACTGTGCACAGGTCTTACTTCTTTCAATACCCTCTGTTTTCCCTCTATATGTGGTTTAAAAGTTGAAGACTACAGAAATAATGGCACTTGCAGTGCTCAGCCAGTCGCCAGAGTAGAAATAATTATGCCTACTAAGTTGAGGTAAAAAATAAAATTCCCTAGGATTTAAGTAATTTTGTAGAATAGTATTCTAGCTACTTTTTGAACTTGTGGCTGACTTCCTATGTGGTCCTAAACTAACCACTGAACTATTCAAGATTCTGTTGAGGTAGAGATTAGGTATGTTCACATTTCAATAATAAAGTTTACTATAGCATTAATTCCTTTTCCCAAGCATTCCCAGTTTGGATGCTGGAAATGTGTGTTTCTATGACCTATTTGAAAGGAATATCATCTAATTTACAAGCCAATATGAGAATACATATTGTCTACATATATGAATCATAAAGTTTAGTAGTTTGCAACTTCCATCCAAATTCATTCTCAACATCTTTTCTAACGTAAAGATTGACTGATCTCACAACACACCCATGACCAGTTGGTTGGTTTAAAAACATAAATTAGAGCTGGCAAGATGGTGGACAAGTAAGTGGAGCTACCCTAATCTTCTCCCAAGTCACATCAGGAAATTTTTGGAGAAAAAATCAGCTGGAATTACCAATAGAACACCAGCTGGAAAGAAGTCCAATAACCACAGATAGAACAGAAGAGGACTTTTCATCACAACATGGCTAGTAGAAATCGCGGAAATGCGAGAGGACTGGCTAGGCCCCCAATGGAGGCAGCAGCAGAAGAGATGGAGCTGGGGGCTCCACCTGAGAAGGGTGGGATCTGGTCCCCCAGCTGGAGTGTCCCAGCTACAGCAACAGTACTGAGAGCAGAGCAGTATTCAGCTGAGAAGGGTGGAAAGCTGTGAAGTGTGCTGCCCTGAGAGAGCACTGGAAACAAAGAACTACTAGGGTGACCACAGAAAAAATACATTGTCACCCACCTACCCTGGGCTCCAGCAGAGGGAGGGCAGAGAGGGCTAGAGACATGTGGGGAGAGTTTGCAGTGGTGCCTTGGAGAAGAGAAGTGGGGAAGTGGATGTGGAGGTCCTGGTGCTGACTCATAGCCCACATCTCAGGAGGACCACCCTGCAAAAAGTGACTACCATACGAGGGTCCTCATAGCCTCACCCACTAGAAGCAATCTGCCCCAGCCAGTGGCACCTGAGCCTGGCACCAGATCACAATTCTCTAATTTACATCTAAATAAATCTCTCCCTCCATGCCCTGTCTAAACATAGATACAATAGTTGACACCTGAAGAGATAGCTCTTGCTCAGCAAGTGCCTGGGCCTGCCAGTGAATTACAAACTCTGACTTACAGCTGGGTCAGACAGACAGCCCCACACATGGTGTACAAGCCTGGTAGCTGATCCTAGATCCATTGCTTTGCAAGAGAGTCAGTCCTACTCAGTCAGCAGAGCCTGGGCCTGATGGCTAATTACAAACTCGCTGACTTACAGCTGGGTCAGACAGTCAGCCCCACATAGTGGCAAATGAGCCTGGTGGCTGATGGTGGATTCACTGGTTCACAACTGAGTTGGTTTGTCCTGCCCACTGCACTCTGCGACTGGTGGCTGATCACAAACTAAATGGTTTACAACTGAATCTTTCAGTCTAGCCCAGAGGCCCCTCAGCCTGTCGGCTGATTACAGATTCATTGGATTACAATAGAATCTTACAGTTGATCACAGCACCACCTGAGCCTGGTGGGCTAATCACAGATTCATGGATTCCAATTGTACCTTGCTATCTAGCTGAGTGGCTCCTGAGCCTGGTAGCCAATCACGTATTCGTTAAATTATATTTGGATCTTGCAGGCTATCCCAGTGGCCCCTGAGCCTGGTAGATGATCACATATTCACTGATTTACATCTGAATCTATCCTCCCAGGCAGCATGTGAGCTGGTGGCTGATCCACTGGTTTACAATTGAACCTCTCTTTCTAGCCCAGCAGGGCTTGAGTTTGGTAGCTGATTTTAATTTATAGATTTACAACTGAATCCGTCTGCCACCCCAAGCAGCATCTGAGTCTGGTGGTGGATCACAGATTGATAGGATTACAACTAAATCAATCCTTCCAACCTAGCAATTCCTTAGCCTGGCTACTGATCACAGTCTGATTGGATTACAATGAAACCTAAACTCCAGGAGGAAAAGGAAAAGCCCATCACAAAAAGGAAAGGAGGAATCCCCAGATAGATCACTAAATGAAACAGAGGTAAACAAACTATCAGGTATGGAATTCAAAATAATGATGATAGAGAAGCTCAATGAGCTCAGGCAGCTCAAAGAAAACTACAAACAATTCCAGGGAAACTACGAAGAACTCCAGGGAAGTTATAAGGAACTTACTGAAAACTACACCAGCATTACAAAGGACATAGAAACTACCAATAAGTGCCAGGAGGAAACAAAAAATACAATTTCTAAACTGAAGGAATCAACAGTAGGCTAGAGGATGCAGAGGTTCAGATAAGCAAGCTGGAGGACAACCTAGAAAAATATTCCATGACAGTGCAAGAGAATGAAAAAAGGCTGAACAAGGATGATGAGGCTTTAAGAGAGATGCAGAACATGAAATGCAATAATATCTGTACCATAGGGACACCAGAAGGAGAACGGAAACAAGGAATGGAAAAACTGTTCAAAAAAGTAATGATAGAAAAATTCCTAACATGATGAGTGAAAACATTCCTCAAGTTCAGGAAGCAAAGAAGGTCCAAATGAGGATTAATGCAAACACACCCTCTCCAAAATACATTATAATTAAAAGGGAAAATTTTAAAGACAAGAGAGAATCCTAAAAGCATCAAGAGAAACAGCAAATAACATATAAGGGGATTCAGATAGGGTTATCAAATGATTATTCAACAGAAACAATACAAGCCAGAAGAGAATAACAAAAAATATTCCAAGTAATGGAAAACAAAGGCCTGCAACCAAGAATATTCTATCCAGCAAGGCTCTCATTCAAAATGAAAGAAGAAATAAGGAGTTTCCCAGGCAAAAGAAGACTAAAAGAATACATCTCTACCAAAACAGCACTGGAAAAAATGCTAAAGGGTCTGCTTTTAAAAAATGAAGAAACAGAGAGAGACAGAGAGGAACACAGGTGCGAAGGGAGAAAATAGCAATAAGAATCTATCAAAAATAACAATAAATGTAAATGGATTAAATGCACCATTCAAAAGACATTAGAGTAGCTGAATGGATGAGGAAACATGACCCACATAAATGCTGACTTCAAGAGATCCACCTCAGGACAAAAGGTTGACACAGATCGAAAGTGAAGGGATGGAAAAATATATATCAAGCAAATGGACATAAAAAAAAAAAAGGCTGGAATAGCAATATTTATTTCAGACAAAATAGATTTACAATGAAGCCATAAAAACAACAAAGGGCATTTCATAATACTTAAGGGAACAATCCATCAAGAACATATAACTCTGGTAAACATATATGCATCCAACATGGGAGCTCCCAAATATATAATGAAAATCTTGGAGGACTGCAAGATGGATATAGAAAGCAACACACTCATAGTAGGGGGGTTTAATACCCCATTATCAACAGACTTTCCAAACAAAAAATCACCAAGGATATTATGACATTGAACAACACTCTAGAAGAAATTGACCTAACTGATATATACAGAAACTTTCACCACAAAGAAGCAAAATACACATTCTTTTCAAATGCACATGTAAGATTCTCAAAGATAGACCACATGGTAGGTCACAAGATAAGCCTTCACAAATACAGGAAAATTGAAATCATACCAAGCATCTTCTCAGATCACAATGGATTGAAACTAGAAAACAGTCTCAAGAGAAAAAACCAAAAACACTCTAACTCATGGAGACCGAATATCACACTTTTAAGTAATGAATGATTTAACAATGAGATCAAAGATGAAATCAAAAAGTTCCTGGAAACAAGTGACATTGAATACACTACTAATCAAAACCTCTGGGACACAGCAAAGGCAGTCCTCAGAGGGAAATTCATAGCAATACAGGCCCACCTAAAAAGGACAGAAGAAGCTTATACAAAGAACCTAACCATAAACCTGCTAAAACTAGAGGAGAAACAAGAAACAAAGCCCAGAGCACATATAAGGAAGGAAACCATCAAGATCAGAGCAGAATTAAATAACCCAGAGAATAAAACTACAATTCAAAGCATCAGTAAGTCCAAGAGTTGGTTCTTTGAAAAAAAATAAACAAAATTGACAAGCCTTTAATAAGACTCATCAAGAAAAAGAGAGAGGTTCCAAATAAACAGAATCAGAAACAACAGAGGACAAATCACAACTGATACTTCAGAAACACAAAGGATTTTAGGAAATAACTACAAACAACCATATGACAAGAAATATGACAACCAGGGTGAAATGGACAAATGTCTGAAAATGTTTAATTACCAAAATGGAATCCAGAAAAAGGAGAAAGCCTGAATAGACCAATAACAACTAGTGAAATTGAAGTAGTCAAAAATCCCCAAAAGCAGGGCAGCCCTGGACCAGATGTCTACACAGGTGAATTCTACAAAACATTTAAAGAAGAACTAACTCCTATCCTTCTAAGCCTATTCCAAAAAAAAATCCAAGAAGAGGGAAGACTCCCAAACTCTTTCTATGAGGCCAATATTATTCAAATCTCAAACCAGGTCAAGAAACAACCAAGAAGGAAAACTATAGGCCAATATCTCTGATGAACATAGATTCTAAGATTTTCAACAAAATATTGGCAAACCAGATTCAGAAGGACATTACAAAGATCATACACCATGATCAAGTTGGTTTCATCCCAGGGATTCAAGGATGGTACAACATTTGCAAGTCAATAAAAGTAATACACCACATCAATAAAATGAAAGACAAAAACCATATAATCATATCAATAGATGCTGAAAAAACATTTGATAAATTACAGCCACCATTTTTGATAAAAACACTCAGCAAAATGGGAATAGAGGGAGCATACTTCAACATAATAAAAGACATATATGAGAAACTTGAAGTCAACATCATATTAAACAAAAACTAAAAGCTTTCCCCCTAAGATCAGGAATGAGACAAGGCTGTCCAATTTCTCCTCTTGTGTTCAATATCATTTTGGAAGTTCTAATCATCGCTATGAGACAAGAAAAAGGAATCAAAGGTATCCAAATTGGAAAGGAGGGAGTCAAACTGTCATTAACTGCAAATGATATGTTAGTGTATATAAAATACCCAACAGATTCCACCAAAAACTTACTTGACCTAATAAGCAAATTTAGCAAAATAGCTGGATATAAAGCCAATATTCAGAAATCAAATTATTTGTATACCAATAATGAAACATCAGAGACAGAAGCCAGAAAAAAAATTCTTTTTACCATAGCAACAACAAATATAAAGTACTTAGGAATAAACTTAACCAAGGAGGTAAGAGACCTGTACTCAGAAAACTCCAGAGCACTGAAAAAAGAACTTAAGGAAGATAGAAATAAATGGAAGCATATACCATGTTCATGGATGGGAAGAATGAGCATTATTAAAACATCCATAGTACCAAAAGCAATCTATAGATTCAATGCAATCATAATTAAAATACCAATGAAATACTCAACAGAGATAAAAACAATACTTCAAAAATTTATATGGAGCCAAAAATGACCATGAAGAGCCATAACAATTTTTAGAAAGAACAAGGTCGGACGAATCACAATACTGGACATCAAACTATACTACAAGAGAACTGTAATCAAAACCATCTGGTACTGGAATAAAAATAGACATATAGATCAATGGAACAGAATAGAGAGTCTAGAAATAAGCCCAGGATTCTCTGGTCAATTGACATTTCACAAAGGGGGAAGGAACATAAAATGGAGTTAAAACAGTCTCTTCAACAAGTGGTGTTGGGAGAACTGGACAGCAACATGCAAAAAGATAAATCTAGACCAACAACTTACACCGTATACCAGAATAAACTCAAGATGGATAAAGGACTTAAACATAAGCAGTGCCACCATAAAGGTCCTGGAGAAAAATATAGGCAGTAACATTTTAGATATCCTGCACAGAAATATGTTCACTGATACATCTCCAAGGACAAAAGAAATAAAGGACAAATAAACAAATGGGACTATATCGAACTGAATAGTTTCTGTTCAGCTAAAGAAAACACCAGCAAAATTCAAAGGTAAACAACTGTATGGGAAAATGTATTTGCCAATGATATCTCAGACAAAAGTTTGATATCCAAAATATATAAAGAACTTATGTGAATCAACACCAGAGAGACAGACAGCCCCATTAATAAATGGGACAAAGACCTGAACAGACAATTCTCTGAGAAAAACATAAAAAGGGCCCAAAGCCATTTGAAAGAATGCTCAGCATCACTAGCCATCAGAGAGATGGAAATTAAAACCACAGTAAGATACCACCTCACACCTGTCAGAATGACAATCACCCACAAATCAACAAACAAGTGTTGGTGAGAATGTGGGGAAATGGGAACCCTGGTGCACTGCTGGTGGGAATGCCAGCTGGTGCAATCACTCTGGAAAACAGTGAGTTTCCTTAAAAAAACTAAAATGGAACTGCCTTTCGATCCAGCAATTCCACTACTAGGACTATACCTGTAGAACCCTGAAACACCAATCCATAAGAACCTATATACCCCTATGTTCATAGCAGTGCTATTTACAATAGCCAAGTGCTGGAAACACCATAAGTGCTCATCAGTGGATGATTGGATCAAAAAACTTTGGTACATTTACACAATAGAATACTACACAGCTGAATGAAAGAAGGAACTCCTACCCTTTGCAACAACATAAATTGAACTGGAGAGTATTATGCTCAGTGAAATAAACCAGACACTGAAAGACAAATACCATATGATCTCACCCATTACAGAACAATAATGAACAAAACAAACAAACAAGCTCTACAGAACCAGACACATGAATACAGTGAATAGACCTTCAGGAAGCAGGGAGGAGAGTGGAATGGGGAGGAAGAGGCAAAGAACGGGAGCAGTCTAGTCAAGATACTAGTGTGGAAGAACTGGGGACATGAACAAATGGGATTGACTTTGTGGGGGAATGGGTGGGTGTGGAAGGGGACCGAGGGGAGGAAAGGAGTTGGATATAATACAACAACAATGAAATGAAATTTTTTAAATAACAAATTGCTAACAAAATCTATATATTACATACCCACAAACAAGCACATATTTTATAACAGTGATTAAGAAAGAGATCATGTCTTCTATGTAATACACATCCACATTTTCTTACTTTTTTCTTCTTCCTTAACTGCATTCAAATTTTCTGATGTATTGTAAGTAACATGATTTTCCCATATTGTTAAATAATTCCAATCCAAGAAAACTTAACTTGCAGTAATGCAGATACAAGTAATATACAAAATTATACCTTATTTAGTAAAATCTATTTATAAGAAGATCATTTTAAAGCATTCATTAGTTAAAGTTGGTTCTTACCCACTCAGCTACCCTATGTCTTTTGATTGGTCCATTTATTCCATTTACCTTTAAGGTTATTACTGATTGGTACTTATTCATTATCTATTTTTCCCTTTGTACCTGTGTTCCTGTCTGTCTCTCTGTTTCTTCATCTTCTTAAAGAAGACCCTTTAGCATCTCTTGCAGTGCTGGTTTGGTGGGGATATATTGTTTTTTTTTTTTTTTTCAATGTATGGCTGCCTTTCACCTGCCTCCAGCCACAGATCTGACTGGAGACCTGGCTTGCAACCTGGTTATGTGCCCTGGCTGGGGAATCGAACCAGCGATGTTTGGGTTCGCAGGCCAGCACCTTATCCACTGTGCTACCAGCCAGGGCTTGAGATGTATTCTTTTAGCCTTCCTTTGTCTGGGAAACTCTTTATTTCACCTTCCATTTTGAATGATAGCCTTGCTGGGTAGAGTATTCTTGGTTGCAGGCCTTTGTTTTTCATTGCTTGAAATATGTTTTGCCATTCCCTTCTGTCTTGTGTTAATGTTGAGAAATCAACTGATAAACTTATGGGAGCCCCCTTGTATGTTATTAGCTGTTTCTCTCTTGCTGCTTTTAGGGTTCTCTCCTTGTCTTTGAAATTTGCTATTTTCATGATGATGTGTCTTGTGGGCTTGTTTGGGTTCATCTTTCTTGGCACCCTCTGTGCTTCCTGAGTTTGCATGACATTTTCTCTCCTCAAGTTAGGGATGTTTTCTGTCATTACTTTTTCAAAGAGTTTTTCTATCCCTTGATCCTCCTCTTTTCCTTCTGGTATCTCTATGATATGGATGCTACTATGTTTCATGTTGTCCTGCAGCTCTCTTAAAACTTCTTCATCCTTTTTCAATCTTTTTTCATTGTGTTGCACTGCCTGAGAATTTTTTTCTACATTGACCTCCAGATCACCGATCTGATCTCTGCTTTCTCTAGCCTGTTTTTTATTCCTTCTACAGTGTTCTTCAATTTAGAAATCGTATTCTTCATTTCCTCCTGGTCCTTATTGATGGTTTCTAAGTCCCTTTTAATGCTGGTGTAGTTCTCAGTAAGTTCCTTGTAGCTTTCCTGGAGTTCTTTGTAGTTCCCCTGGAGTTGTTTTTAGTTTTCTTTGTGCTGGCTGAGCTCACTGAGCTTCTCTATCATTATTTTGAATTCCATGTCTGACAGGGTGCTTGCCTCTATTTCATTTTTTACTCTTCCTGGGGATTCCTCTTTTCCATTTGCTGAGGGTTGATTTCTTTGTCTCCCCATTTTAGGTGACTCTTGTTTGTTTCTATTTCTTGGATTGGTCTGCTTTGACTTACTATCTTAGTGGTGTTGACTACTATTGATAAGTACTTATTCATTGTGATTTTCTCTCTTTGTACCTGTGTTCATTCCTCTCTCTTTTTCTTCTTTTTCTTATAGCAGCCTCTTTAATGTCTTTTGCAATGCTGGTTTGGTGGAGATGTATTCTTTTAGCTTTCTTTTGTCTTGCTAACTTATTTCACCTTCCATTTTGAATGAGAGCCTTGCTGGGTAGAATGGTCTTGGTTTTAAGCCTTTGCTTTTCCTTTTTTGGATAATTTTTTGCCTTTTTCTTCTGGCTTGTACCACTTCTGTTGAGAAATCAGTAGATAGCTTTATCAGAGCTCCCTTCTGTATCAGCTATTTTTCTCTTGCTGCCTTTAGGATTCTCTCTGTATCTTTGAATGTTGCCATTTTAATTATGATGTATCATGGTGTAGGCCTGTTTGGCTTCATCTTCATCAGAACCCTCTGGGCTTCCTGGACTTGACTTATTTTTTTCTCACACTAAGTTAGGATAGTTTTCTGTCATTATTTTTTCAAACAGGTTTTCTATCCATTGCTCCTCTTCTTCTTCTGGTACCCCTATAATATGAATGTTATTACATTTCATGTCATCCTGCAGCTCTCTTAAAACCTCTTCATTCCTTTTCAGTCTTTTTTCATTTTGTTGCACTATCTGGGTATTTTTTTTTTTCCACGTTGTCCTCCAATTCATTGATCCAGTCCTCTGCTTCCTGTAACCTGCTTTGGATTGCTTCTATTGTGTTCTTTGGTTCAGAAATTATATTCTTAATTTCCTCCTGGTTCTTATTGATGGTTTCTATGTCCTTTTTAATGATGGTGTAATTTTTCATAAGTGCTGTGTACTTTTTCTGGAGTTCTTCGCAATTTTTCCAGAGTTCTTTGCAATTTTCTTCGAGATCACGAAACTCATTGAGCTTTCTTATAGCCTTTGTTCTGAATTCCATGTCTGATAGTTTCAGTGGTTTTATTTAATTTAGCAGTCTTTCTGGTGACTCTTCCTCTCATTTTGGTGATGGACTTGTCTTTTTCTCTCCATTTTAAGTGTCTCTTCTTGATTGTTCTCATCTCTTAATCTGCTTTGACTTCTTGCATTCATGAAATGACCTTCTGTGGAAGGAGACCTATGGGGTTCAGACATGCAGTCCCCTAGATTTCCTCAACTTGCTCCTCCTGGAATGCCCTTTATGCCATTTATTTAGGCTGTCTGGTTATATCTTGTATTTGGTTAATTTGTTACTCTTTATTTTTATTACTGTTATGTTAGAGTTATCCTATTATCTCACCCTATTCTACCTTTTCCCACCCTCCCATCCCTGCCCCTGAAGTCAATCCCACTTCTTGTCCATGTCCATGGGTCATCCATGCTAGTTTCTTGACTAAACTGCTCCCCTTCTTTGCCTCCTTATTCCCCCATTCCCTCCACTCTGAACACTAAAGGTCTATTCCTTGTATTCATGTATCTGGTTCTGTTTTGCTTATTTGTTTGTTTTGTTCATTAGTGTCCTCTAATGGGAGAGATCATATGGTATTTGCATTTCCCTGACTGGCTAAATATTTCACTAAACATAATACTCTGCAGTTCCATCCATGTTGTTACAAAAGCTACGAGCTTCTTCTTTCTTTCTGCTATGTAGCATTCCATTGTGTAAATGTACCAAACTTTTTTGATCAATTCATTTACTGATTGTATTTAGTCTGTTTCCAGTAAATAGCACTGCTGTGAACATAGGGGTACAGAGGTTCTCCTGAATTGGTTTTGCGGTCCTAGTAGTGGAATTGCTGGATCAAAGTGCAGTTCCACTTTTAGTTTTTTAAGGAAATCCCATACTGTTTTCCATAGTGGCTGCACCACCAGCCTACATTACCACCAACAGTGCACCAGGGTTCCCTTTTCCCTACATCCTCACCAACACTTGTTGTTTGTTGACTTGTTGATGATTGCCATTCTGAGGTGGTATCTTATTGTGGTTTGAATTTGCATCTCTCTGATGACTAGTAATGTTGAGCATTCTTTCATATGCCTTTGGGCTCTTTGTATGTCTTCCTCAGAGAGTTGTCTATTCAGGTGCTTTGCCCAAATTTTAATTGGGCTTTCTGTCTCTCTGGTGTTGAGTCACATAAGTTCTTTATATATTTTGCATATCAAACCCTTATCTGAGATTTCACTGGCAAATATGTTTTCCCATACAGTTGCTTACCTTTGAATTTTGCTGGTGTTTTCTTTAGCAGAACAGAAACTTTTCAGTTTAATACAGTCCTATTTGTTTCTTTGTTCCTTTATTTCCTTTGACCTTTGAGAATTATCAGTAAACATTTCTGTATAGGATATCTGAAATTGTACTGCCTATGTTTTCCTCTGGGCCATTATAGTGTCACGGCCTATGTTTAAGTTCTTTTACTGGTACACAGTGTAAGTTGATAGTCTAGTTTACCTTTTTTACACAACCCTGTCCAGTTCTCCCAATGCCACTTGTTGAATAGGCTATTTTTACTCCATTTTATGTTCCTTCAAGTTTTGTCAAATATTAATTCATCAGAGTCCTCAGTTTATTTCTGGGTTCTCTATTCTGCTCCATTGCTCCATATGTCTATTCTTTTTTTTTTTTTTTTTAAATTTTATTGTTGTTGTATTACATCCATCTCCTTTTTGCTCCCCTCTGTCCCCCCACGCACCCACCCATTCCCCCCAAAGTCAATCCCACCTGTTGTCCATGTCCATGGTTCCTTTATACTAGGTTCTTGTCTAAGCTGCTCCCCATCTTTGCCTCTACCTCTCCCTCCCCCCTACTCCGTTCCCCTGACCACTGAAGGCCTATTCCTTGTATTCATATACTTGGTTCTGTTTTGCTTGTTGTTAGTTTTGTTCATTATTGTCCCGTAAGAGGTGAGATCATATGATATTTGTCCTTCACTGACTGGCCTATTTCACTAAGCATAATACTCTCCAGTTCCATCCATGTTGTTGCAAAGGGTACAAGTTCCTTCTTTCTTTCTGCTGTTTAATATTCCATTGTGTAAATGTACCAAAGTTTTTTGATCCAATCATCCAGCGATGGGCACTTAGGCT